>CABFVX010001823.1:76697-140668 GCA_902151425.1 Timema shepardi | reverse complement strand
CCCCACCACCGCGTCACCCTTTCCATCAATTTCCCCGCCGCGCCCTGAAACATTACGCCCTTTGGCATGAATATCTTACCTACTTACGTGATAGAACTATTTCAAAAGCAGATTCAGACTCAACGATGAAAAATCTACAAATAACAGCCTAATTCACCCAGGAAGGAAAAAAAAAATATAAATTTGTTGATCAGTGTAGTCTGTTGATTTTAACAGTCAATAACGATTAAATATTTCTAAGAGAATACGTACTATTTATGTATTTGGTATAATAAATAAATAAATAAATAAATAAATAAATAAATATATAGAGGATTAATATAAGTCTAAATACATTTATAATACATGCGGTAACATTTTACTGAATCTTAGTATAATATTTCTGAATCTTATGCTGATCAAAACATAAATAGAGATACCATCATAACACAGTGATATATTTATTGTAATCCATGTCTTACAACCCATCCGGAATATCGACTTATTTACACTTGTGGTGTAGGGTTGAAAAAAGTTGAATTTAGAGAATGTACACCAACATTTGCATAGAAAGAGAGTGGGAAAATCTATAGTAAATTAATCTCAGTACATTCAGCCGTACAACAGACCGTAAACTACTCAAACTGTACTAATTAAAGTGCTTAATTATTCAAATATAATTTTGTCAAAACACACATTTAACTAATGTTGTTTTCACTAACACAACTTTCTAGACTAGTTTTTTTAAGTATATTATATTAAATATAAATAATTTATATATGTTTGTATTTGAATTTAATACCTATGTTGAATGTGCACACTTCATAAAATCTTGTTGTTGTATATGTAACAAAAAAAAATCGAATGGAAAAAAAGAATTCCAAGGTAAAGTACACACAATTTCAATCTTAAATTCAAAGATAAATTAGATTTTTTGTATGTTGTTCTGTATTCTCGTTATTAAATAAATAACGATTTTCAATAAATAAAAACTACAAATAGGTAATGTTTAATATATTTATTTTATTTTATCCTACATTGTTAATAATGTAATATCGACAGCGTTTGTTCGTAAAAGTCGGAAGTTATTTTAAAAAGGGTCATTATTGTTAAATGGTTTTTTTTTGTTTTCTGGTCTCTAAAACTGTTTTGAGAAGCGTAAGAAAGGATTAGATTTGGGGATAATATAATGATTTTTTTATAGTTAATTGTAACTTTCATCAGCAAAAACTTCACTAAAAGTAAGACTTAACCTGTGAATAACGCCGAGGGTGAGTTTACAGGAAATAATTTGAGATCTTTGAGGACCTGGAGGTATAATTATTACCCGGGTCACAGATCACCGTTCCCAGTAGATTGGATATTTTTGGGTGAGATCAATTTAATCTTTCATTCTCCTGCTCTGTGTTTCAATAATTTAAGTGAATACCTACAAATATTGAAGGAAGGAAAAAATATTACTATATTAAACTAATTTTCGGTGATTTTTATTAACTATATACTATCTAATGCTAACGTTAAATATGCTCAATATATTTGGATACAATTTTATTTTATTTTTATCTTAAAATATCCCTCCACCCTTTCAGGTTTAGAAGGGTTGAACATTTTTCAAAGAAAAGGGATTACTTGATAACAGTTCTAAATAACTTCAATTTCCATATCATAAATATTTCTGTTTTTCAACCACCCAAAATATTTTGTTTATTAAAGAATCATCACATTATTTTAACATGTTATAAAGAATTTTAAAAATTGGTATTGTTTTATTTAAAGGAGTATTTAAGAATCAAATAGACAAAGCTATTATTTATGCTTTTAGTGAGGATTACTCCATCTAGATATAATATTCTGAAAATTTCAAAATTATACCTAGACACGGGAATTGAGCCCGAGACCTTTGACTTAGTACTCCAATGATCCAACCACATAACTATCCAGGAATCACCCCGTGCCTAGGGTCACTCTTCACTCATATTTTAAGGTAGAGTCTATGATGGACGTGAGGAGATTGTCGGCTACAAATGTCTGATCAATTAAGATCACGAGCTATCAGATAACGCAGCCACCTTCGGCTCGGTAGTTGGCTTAATTCTGCCACTTTTACACTTATTATAATTGTAAGGAATCGCATATTTTAAGAATAAAATAGCCAAACTATACGATTCCTGAATATCTCAGTGGTTAAAGCATTGGCGTACTCGGTCTTTCATGGTCCTTGGTCCGGTATTTTCATAAAAATAAAGAAACCAAAATTGATGAACGAGATTGCAGTAGAGAGCAATTTCCCAAGAAATATGAGTATATATATATATTTCCTTTATTCCGGAAGAAGTACACCTTATGGATGGAATTGCACTTAAACATTCAATACTCTTTGTGGTCCTTTCGAACGTTCGAGGATTTATCAAGTTTTCATCTGGACAGAATAATAAAGTGTTTCAACAGACTAATGTTACATGTATTGACGTAGTTTTTGACACATACGGGAAATCCTCCATAAAATGTGAAGAACAAGAATGAAGATCAGCTGGTGATGATTCACTGAATTGTGAGAATAAAAGGAGAGAACCCACAACTTCCAAAATACTAGTCTAAATACCTACACAGTAAGGAAACAAAACCTTTTTATGTATGTTCCAAACGAATTTCATTTTACAGAATGCTTAGGTTCCAAAAGGCTGTCCTCTTGTAACTAGTGGAGAGTTTTTTTGAATGGAACCGAATATTCTGAGAAAAACAGTGAACAGGTTTCCGGGGCAACACATCTCGCAAGTTAACACTTGGAGGCTGATTCTAGAGTGTTCCTTCATGCTTATAAAACTGTTAAACAGAACTATTCACGTGATATTGTTATTCACAGTCCTGACACTGACGTTTTCATACTTATAATTCGATTTTGGAATCATTCATAACCGTTGGTTGTATTGGCCTTCTGGTAATTGCTGGGGTCAGTGAAAATAGATGTCTTGGGTAATATGTTGCTTCAGAGTATTATAGGGATTCAGTTAGTGAAGTTCTGCCAGCGTTACATACTCCGACAGACATAACAAGTAAACTGGGTACAAAAAAACAAAGAGACCTCCAATCTGCAAATCAAACAGTAATATCAATACTTAAGTCTCTTAAACTTCAATATCTTTGTAGAAAATCAACTAAAAATACTTAAGTTGTTATATTTATATATTGTTAAGAAACCTGGACAAACTTGTGATGCAAGTAGAAATATTTAATTTTGGGCCAACCCTAACGTCTTAAATAATAAGTTATTTATTCTCCACCCTGCTCTTCTGATAGTTTTCAACTTCATGTAATCCGAGTATTAGCTCAACTTTATGTTTGGGAGAATTAATTAAATGCATTTGTTGAGCCACTTGATTTGTTGATATTTGGCAACACTACATATTCTGAAGGTAACATATGACATGTTCTAATGAAACAGTCCATTCGAATAATAAATAAATCTGATGTTCCCATGCAAGTTTCAAAATTCATGTTTGAAAAGTTTTTGCGTTTGCAATTCAAGCAGAACTTATTTCTGTGCTTACTGTTCCTGTCACATTAACGGCTGCAAGAACATTCAGAACAACAACGAACTAAATATTGATGAAGAATAAAACGCCGGAGATGCTAATTATTGCACTTAACTTTACATTTTGAGGTAAATACCATTCTTTAGAGGACTAACAATTATTTAACAATTAACTCTTAATTAAAAAAATATAACTGAAATATATTTTGTGTATTGAATTTTAATTTGTTCAGGCACAAAACAATACTTATTTGGATAACACATTATTCTTATATAAATTAAGGCCCCTTCACTGTTTAGTTATTGGTATTAGTAAAATACAGGTAAACTTAAGTTACCAACGTTAGCACCCTACATAATAGAAACCATCATATTATTTTTTATCTTGAAAGGATGAACGAGCCGGAAGTTATAGTGGAAACAAAATTCCACCCCAAGTGCGATATTCACCCCCTCCACCACGGGTTGTCGACCACCCCCGAAATTGACATCACTTTTCATACTAGCCTGGGTACTCAGAACATGGAATAGAAGTCAGATTTTGTCATACTTGAAATGCATACTCAATGTAAGCTAGCGACTCCACTATATTGGGTGGCAAGGAAATATTGAAGGTGCCTTCAAGAATTAAAATAAATAAATGATAACACCATTCAATCGACCAAAGAGAATTATAAATGTGATCTCTTTGATAATTTTGTTGCATATTGAATAGAGAAACTACCAGAAACGGAGGCCTTGAGAGCCAGGGAAAACATACAATCATGTTTGTTTGAGCAACGAATGACAAGCAATGATTATTCTTATTTTTCTTCTCGGGGAACACAAAGTGATCTTCAGCCCGTTTGTGTTCGTATGAGCACTGCAATGTAATAATACGATGAACCAAGTTCATCTGGACACTGGTCTTATTACCCTCCGGAAAAGATGGCGATCTCAGTGGCTCATGACAGTAATTACGTCTGCAGCGACAACATGAATGCAATATATAAGTTCACATATTGTGTATTTATTTTATCATTTTCTTAAGTTGATTTCACTTCAATATAATTAAAGTGCAAATTATTATGTAAACAAAATGTATTCTAAAATTGTGTCAAATTTAAATTTAGAATGTTTCCAAATAAAATATTTATTTTTAATATTTTTCAAACAAATTTTCTTGGTATATACGTTTTAATTTACTTTTTAGATCCAATCCAAGTGTCTCTAATTCCATCTCATCTATCCTTAAATCAAATAAAATACTTGAATTAAAGAAAATCCTGTCTCTTAGCATCTTTACATACTTTATAAGTGCTTGAAAAGTAGTCTCAGGCACTTCCTGGAGCCTGGAAAACGAGCACTTCGGTACTCAATATAGATATTTTATTAAAGAAACGGAGTCATTGGTAGTAAAGTACCTTATTGGATAATTAGCATGTTGCAATAACTGTTCAAAATGTTTTGTGGTCATCATTAAGTAATTTATTCAGCGCTCTGGATATTCCAACTTTAACTCGTACAATAACCTTGATCCACCTAGTTGTTGGCTCCTTGCTATCCACTTTATCTCTCAACAATTATTAGGTTTTTCACTTGCTTCTTTGCCTGATTATTTGTTGTTCCGTTACATAAATTCCTCAGCAATAACTTCAATAACAATACTTATTGCTCTGCGAACATCCGTAATATAGTTAGACATCCCGTACACGCAACGAAAATAACCTGGACACGTTCAACTTGATTTCCAACTCCAACTCAACATTCCCGTAAGTAGAACTTTGCATGATATTAAAAATGTATGTACACCTTTACTTTCATGAGAGTTGGATTGGAATGACCCATGGAGGAATCTAAACCTGACAGTATAAATAAAAAACAAATTGGAAAGTGTTTAGCAAACTACCAAATATATTAACATATTATTGAAAATATAAATGATTGAGTATAATATGCAGGTCAGTTGGGATTGTCGAAATAAATAGTAAAAAAATATAAATCTTAAAATAAATACATGTTATTTTAATATTTTAGAACTCATATCCCAAAGAAGAATTCCACTGAGTCCATCATATCAAAATACTTCATCAGATGCAGCAGCCGCAGAGGAGGCAGCAGAAGATGCGCTGCCATTTGCCGAAGAAACAGCACTGGTGGCCGATGCAGCACTAGAATCAGTGTGGCTTCCAACTATTTCAGGGAGGACATAGTCCCCTGTCAAGCCACCATATTCTCCAAAGAGGCCTAGTCCCCCACTATATTCCCCAGAAGCCGCGGAAGCAGCTGAAGCAGCAGAGGTGGCCCCATCTGAAGAAGAAGCACTTCCAGTGGCAGCAGATGAAGCAGAGCTAGAGTCGATATGGATACCTGGATTTCCACCAATCAATCCACCACCGTAAATTCCATCACATCCTAGAGCAAGACCATATCCTCCTCCATAGGGGATAAATCCTCCACCAGATAATCCAGAAGCAGTAGCTGCAGCAGAAGCTTCGGCGGAGGAATCTACACCTGTAGAAGCGGCACTTGCCGCTGAAGCAGCAGTGCTAGAGTCACCATATCCACCCAAAAACACAGGGTAGCCACTGATCAGACCACCACCATAGAGTCCACCACCATATACTCCACCACCATATCCTCCATATACTCCAGATGATCCAGAAGCAGCAGCCGCAGCAGCGGCGGCCGAGGAGTCTACACCCAAAGAAGCAGCACTTGAAGCCGCAGCAGCGGCACTAGAGTCGCCATATATTCCAGGGTAGCCACTGATCAGGCCAGCATCATAGAGTCCAGCACCATAGAGTCTACCACCATATACTCCACCATATCCTCCATATACTCCAGATGATCCAGAAGCAGCTGCAGCAGCAGCAGCAGAAGAGTCTACACCTGAAGAAGCAGCACTTGAAGCCGCAGAAGAGGTGCTAGAGTCACCATAGATTACAGGGTAACCACCAATCAAGCCACCACCATAGAGTCCACCATATCCTCCATAAATACCAGATGATCCAGAAGCAGCAGCAGCTGCAGCGGCAGCAGAAGAGTCTACACCTGAAGAAGCAGCACTCGAAGCCGCAGCAGCAGCACTAGAGTCATCATATATTCCAGGGTAACCACCAATCAAGCCACCACCATAGAGTCCACCATATCCTCCATAAAGACCAGATGATCCAGAAGCAGCAGCAGCTGCAGTGGCAGCAGAGGAGTCTACACCTGAAGAAGCAGCACTTGAAGCCGCAGCAGCAGCAGCACTAGAGTCATCATATATTCCAGGGTAACCACCAATCAAGCCACCACCGTAGAGTCCACCATATCCTCCATAAATACCAGATGATCCAGAAGCAGCAGCAGCTGCTGCAGTGGCGGCAGAGGAGTCTACACCTGAAGTAAGCAGCACTTGAAGCCGCAGCAGCGGTACTAGAGTCGCCATATATTCCAGGGTAGCCACTGATCAGGCCACCACCATAGAGTCCAGCACCATAGAGTCCACCATATCCTCCATATAATCCAGATGACCCAGAAGCAGCAGCAGCTGCAGCGGTGGCAGAGGAGTCTGCACCCGAAGAAGCAGCACTTGAAGCCGCAGCAGCAGCACTAGAGTCATCATATATTCCAGGGTAACCACCAATTAAGCCACCACAATAGAGTCCACCATATCCTCCATATACTCCAGATGACCCAGAAGCAGCAGCAGCTGCGGCGGCGGCAGAGGAGTCTACACCCGAAGAAGCAGCACTTGAAGCCGCAGCAGCGGTACTAGAGTCGCCATATATTCCAGGGTAGCCACTGATCAGGCCACCACCATAGAGTCCACCATATCCTCCATATAATCCAGATGACCCAGAAGCAGCAGCAGCTGCAGCGGTGGCAGAGGAGTCTACACCCGAAGAAGCAGCACTTGAAGCCGCAGCAGCAGCACTAGAGTCATCATATATTCCAGGGTAACCACCAATTAAGCCACCACCGTAGAGTCCACCATATCCTCCATATACTCCAGATGATCCAGAAGCAGCAGCAGCAGCTGCAGTGGCAGCAGAAGAGTATACATCTGAAGAAGCAGCACTTGAAGCCGCAGCAGCAGCAGCAGCACTAGAGTCATCATAGATTCCAGGGTAAACACCAATCAAGCCACCACCATAGAGTCCACCACCATAGAGTCCACCATATCCTCCATAAAGACCAGATGATCCAGAAGCAGCAGCAGCTGCAGCGGCAGCAGAAGAGTCTACACCTGAAGAAGCAGTACTTGAAGCCGCAGCAGTGGCACTAGAGTCACTATATGTTCCAGGGTAGCCACCAATCAAGCCACCACCATAGAGTCCACCACCATAGAGTCCACCACCATAGACTCCACCATATCCTCCATATACTCCAGATGATCCAGAAGCAGCAGCTGCTGCAGCGGTGGCAGAAGAGTCTACACCCGGAGAAGCAGCACTTGAAGCCGCAGCTGCGGCACTAGAGTCATCATATATTCCAGGGTAACCACCAATCAAGCTACCACCATAGAGTCCACCACCATAGAGTCCACCGCCATAAACTCCACCATATCCTCCATATACTCCAGATGATCCAGAAGCAGCAGCTGCTGCAGCGGCGGCAGAGGAGTCTACACCTGAAGAAGCAGCACTTGAAGCCGCAGCAGCGGCACTAGAGTCTCTATAGATTGCAGGGTATGCTCCCCATATTCCTCCACATTGAGCTGAGCATGAGGTGACCAGCAAAGCTACAATGGTCACTATCTGAAAAATCAAATTTAAATATAGTGCTATTTAAAATTTTAATGCTCCATAAACATTTAATATTTCAAATTGTTTGTAAAATAATATAATATTTCATATCACATATTTATCTATAGTCTTATATTTTTATTGGATTAACTTAAAAAAATTGGGATGTCTATTTCATAGCAATATAATACATTTAATGTTGTTAAATACACAATTAATAGATCAGTATGTTTCCATGTACTTTTTTTTTACCATCACGCATTATAACCCGTTCGGACTAAATCTACGAGTCTATATATACTCCTTGTTGTTAATTTTACTGAACCTGGTCCACCTATAAAATTATGTGTTCCCTAAAAATTTCAAGTTTATCAAAGCATGAGTCAATTTACTTGTTAAAATTAATCTTTGACCTATTCATCCGTTCAATTCAGTCATAATTTTAGCTATATAATTATAATATTGAATAATTTTTACTTTAGGCAGTTTTTTCTAACTTTGACTTTGAAATAATATCTTAGTGTACAATTTTAGTTAGCAAAATCATACAAATACTATATTAATTTTTTAAATAATCGTAATTCCTTTTGCTCGCGGAACATCATTTAGGAAACAAAATAATAATAGCTTGAAAAATTATCAACTTGAAATCCTAAAATAAAACGAACAATTCAACAAATTTTAACATTTTTATTTAGTGTCGTAAATAAATAGTTAACTCCATAGCTCTATTTAGTTTAGGTTCGATAGTGAATACACGTGTGCTATAATTATTTTATAGCTACACAAAAATCAGAGAAGGTTTTAACTGTCGCTAATTTTGACATTCAAGAACATATCACTTTTAGGCAATTTCTATGACTATTAGGTAGTTGTTCAAGTGTAGTGAGTTAGTATTTATATAATGAAATCTAGATAATTTTTTTATCAATATTTTACTTATTCTTGACCCCTCATAGAGAAAGTATTGTAATCGTCAAAAACATGGAGCTCGAGATTTTGAAAAATGTCGACATTTCATGAGCCCCTGAAACCAAGATTGGTTCTTGCAATGCTGTTTGTCTGTCTGAACCTTGGGCTAAAGCCGAAAATATATTACTGCTTTGGCTAAAATTTAGTATCTGGTGTCTTAATGAGGTCTCCCCGAGGAATGTTTGGAATTAGATTTCTAAGCCTGAATTTAAGGGTAGTTTACTGAGGAACCAAATAAAAAAGAATATTTTCCCAAAATTTGCTTTAAAGATTTTGATTAAATTTTATATCTAGACACGGTCTATCATTATAAAAAAGATCATAATTCATTTTTCCTTACGAAAATTACTTTGAGTGTAAATCTTCCTATTTTCATAATTTTTCCACAAGTGTTTTAGATTCGAAATACCTTATCGATATAAAGTCGTATTCGTACTATTAAAGATCAAAAATCTTTTATTTGAAATCCATTTTTATGAAACTTAATACTTTCTGTGCTATAAGCATATATATATATATATAAGCATATATATATATTATTTTTAGCTCAGGTTTTTGAACATTTTTGATTTTTATGCTCTTTGGTGGACAAAGAGAGTTCTCTAACAGTGTTCCTAGTTCCATAAAGTAAGTAAAAATGTATCTTATTATATTTATGATATTAGATGTAGTGCTTGTACAACAATGTATGGTCTTAATATCTCGTTTCACAAAACTTAAGAATTTTTAGTAGATATTGTTTATTTTAAGATAAAAGAAGGAGAAAGTCCGTGTGGTGCATCGAACCATTTATTCAAGTTTGGGAAGTCAAGCTCAAATAGTTCAAGTTAAATAACTTTATACCGCCCGCATCAATCTGAGCGCGTACGAAATATCTTGTCTTGTATTTTTTTTACGGAAATTAGGAGGCTAGGTTTTAAAAATTGGGCTATTTAAAAAAAATGTATATTTTCTTTTATGGTTTTCCATCTACCGTTTACGCAAATTCGATTGTATTTAAACTAAATCCTAACTTTCATTCACTTCTTTAATGTAATTAAAATGTTCAGATAACTTATATGGGCAGTACGACATTATGGTAAAAATTTTCTACTAAGATATGGTTATTAAGTATAATTCAATCAATTTAGATTAATTACTGCCGGCACCGATATTCCCACTAACAATTACATCAGTCACGTCATATCTGTTTTGGGGGCAACAATAAATTTAGTGCTAAATTCATGGATGAAGTGCTGTAGAGTTTTATTATTTAATAATTGGTTCTCCTCTATACTTTCACACACATTCTGGTACACTTCCTCTAAAATCTACCTTCCTAATATGCAGTGTAATACATTAAGGCAAGATAATCAAGATAGAGCAAGGATTTATTAACACTTAACTAGTTATTTTAATGGAATGAAATATTGTATTTGATTAAATCGTTGAGAAGACAAATGTGATTTACATTACCTTAGCTATCATGTTCATAAGCTATGATGTATGTTGCTACAGTAAAGAAATGCCCCTTCTTAACTATTTGAGGCTCTTTATCAAGTATTTATACTGCAACTGTCCTTTCGTTTAGTTTACAAGTAGCTCCAAAAATTCTCACGTAGATATTCACAATAGCTATTCAATTCACTCAGTGACACGTTCTTAGGTAGGTAAGTTTTTAAGTGATTGTGCTATGACCTGTCAACAAGACTCTTAGTAAAAAGTCAAGTCCTATTAGCTTAAGAAGCCTATTTTATAATTCTATAGATTTTTTAGATGAAATTTCACAAATTATTCCCCAATCTATTTGTTTTACTGCACGTAAGCTCAAATTATCTCTCCTGATATGAATTATTTCTACACCACGTGTTTGAACATAATCAAACTCAATATTAAGTGTTGTTCACCACATAGTTTCCAAGGGAAAGAGATTTTTTTCTAAAGGGGGTCCGAAAGAAAATGTTAGTCTCACATTCTGCGCCCTTGAAAACTGCGTGGAGTGGAAAGTTTAAATTTTCAAAAATAAGTCGATAAAGTCAATGATAAAATTTTCGGGCTGAGATTAATCTTATTTGAAGGAAATCGTAAGGAAAATATTCCAAAATAAATTGCATAACACAATCAATTTATAATAATATATTATAGTCTATTATTGTTTGGAACAGATTTTTCGTTTATTATTAATTTTATTTTCATTATAATTATTATTTATGTTTTCCTAATAAGCATAAAACATATTTTTGATCTTAGTATGAAAAACTCTTCAGATATAAGTTTTGAACAAAATTGTTGTATTCACTATGTATACAAATATATATTTTTTAATCAATCAGTGAACAACATCTAATTTTTTTAAAACATTTAACAGTGCTATTAATATTTTAAAACAGTACCCGGATAGCCATTTTAAGTAAAATTATTGGAACCATTTTCCAAACCTTTAAATTATAAAACTTTATTCATCGTTAAGTTATAGGTTATAAATTACTTTTAAACCAAAATTTTTTTCCTAAACATAATAATTTAGTGAAAGGCCTATTCATAAATTTTCCAATTTGAATAAACACGTTAAAACAATTTTTAAAATAATTTGTTTTTAAATAATACTATTCATATGTAAACTATTTATTGTAATTTCAAACAACCCTAAGATATATTATTTAAACAAAATAGTTAGGGTAATTTTTTAGAAAATCTAATTTTCAAAAATCAGTTTTTAGTAAATGAACCTCAAGTGAATTTTACCCCAAAAAATAGCCATACAGTATTATTTCTCACTTCAAATAACCTAAGATACCAAAATTGTGTGAGACATTTTCGAAAACTTTCAAATAAAAAAATAGTATTAAATAAAAAAGTTTATTTTAAGGGCTTGAATTAAAATTTAAAATAAATGCCAAAGTTAATTCCAAATACTGCCTAAATATCAAGTTTAAAAAAAATCCAACAAACCGTTTCGGCTGTGGAACCAAATACAGACAAACCGAAGGACAAACAAAATTTCCAGATCCAATTTTTTACGATCGGAGGCTCATTAAATATTAATTTAAATCATTATCTAGTGCTAGAATTTTTATTCACGATTACAATATTTTCTCTCTCTATGAGAAAGTAAAACTATACTTGTTCGAAAAGAATAAACTGTTTTATAAACAAAATTATGTAATAATAATATTATATTAAATCCTACACACAAGCGAATATAGTATTGATAATATTAGCAGCTATGAAATTATTACCACCCGCGCCAATGAGCACATAGTCAAGATAATTAAGTCTGGTTTCCCGGTGATTGGGACGTTGGGGTTTGAATACCGGCCGATTGTACTGAGGGTAGTTTCCCCTAAATAGTTTCCTAAGCGCAAATATCGGTATATTTTCTTTACATTCTACATTTATCATGCTTCCAACAACAACGTAATTAGTAGTCTACTTATACGTATAACTGAATGATTAGTAAAACCCGGAAAAATACAAAAATAAGATAAAGCTCACCTTTTTGGTGTCTCGTAGTTAATAATTTCTGATGATGGTTCTTTTACTAGCCAGGAGTTAAGCGTGTATCAATTTTTTTTTTTAAGATTGACATATTTTTTATCTAACTAATACTACTATACTAGCAACAGGCCACTACTATTTTACCACTGATTCCCTTCTCCTAGCACATCTCTTCACAACCTTGAAAAACTAGCAATGTTGTTAAAATTTTATGTGGATTTCAGACTTTTCATAGTTACAAAATAATGTTTTGAGTAAGTTGATGTGTTGAAAGAATGGAACGGGGAAAGGTAGTAAACTTACCTACATAAGCAAAAAAATTTCTTATCTGACAGTTGTTTTTATATTCAAGCTCTTTCTTCTGGATAATTCCTCATCTTAGATCTTAAATGTTTTCCTCCTTTTCTCTGACCTCACTTACTCGGCTCATTCCAAGAAACGTCATTTGTTTTCCAATACAATATTGAAAGTAGGGAATTAAAGGCATTTGAAATGTTGATCAAGCTAATTTTACAATCGGAAGTTTTACAAGCTGCATCCTAAAGGTTTATATATATATTTGCACCACGTTTTACTACCCATCCAGGTTATACGCCTATATACCAACTACATTAATGAGTTAGGAATGAGTAGGCTTATTTTAGAGGAAATGTACCACATGCACGTAGAGGTAGAGTGGAAAACCATTTAGAAAAACCACCCTCAGTACACGCGGCCGGTATAGAACCCTGATCTCCCCGTCTCAGCAGTAAAACACGAGATTAGCGCGTTAGACAACGCGGCTACCGACGAGGGTGAGGTTAATATTAAAAGATTAATTAACTAGTATTTGGCTGATGAAACTGACATATACAATTAAAACTGTAATAAGAATACAAAATTATAGTTTTAGGTATATATATATAGACCCCTTAAGCTCCAAATCCAAGAGAGGTCCAGATCCCCCAGATTTACCCTTTCTACGTTCTTGGTAGTGTAATATTCCCTCTTTTAATGGGATCTATTTCAATACAAAGTAGTTTATCATGCTTTCTCGGAATAATGACTTGAGTTCCCACCATGTTATTTAATATTTTCTCTTCTAATATCATATATTTTTACAAAAAGTGGTTTAACCTTCTTTCTTGTGATTAAAAATAGTTTGTACCACTTTGTTTTATTGTTTCTTCTAATATAATATATTTTTACACTTTAAAGCAATTTAACATTCTTTATTGTAATTAAGAGTTGTGTTTGCGTGACATAGATTCATATTCTCTCTCCTTCTACGACTCTTAATTTCTAGAAAGAGTATTAATATATTTTTTATGTTAAAACTATTTCAATTAGAAGAGATAATATAAAACTACATGATGAAAAAAAAACCCACTTCAGGGCCTTAGCTCACAAGCGAGATTTACTGACCACTCAGCTTCTTGAGGACAAATGAGGAGTTACTTGAATAAAGAAAATGAAGAAATAGTAGTTCCAGTTTATAAAACTGAGATTAATGGCTGGAGGGCTCGTTGTGATGACCAAATGACACCTTATTTCCGTAAATGTTGGCAATATCATCAATAACGGCAGTAGCCATTCGGTTGGTATAGCTCGCTTGCGGACTTACACCATAGATTTAAAAAAAATATTTTTGTTTGCATCACGTAGTTTCATATTTTCTCTCGTAATATATGTCTACAAAAAATAGTTTTAAAATTCTTTCTATAAATTAAGAGCTGTGTTTACACTACGTGTTTTCATATTTTCTCTCATAATAACATTTGTTTTTCCACTTATTTATTTTTATCATACATACTTTGTTCAACTCATGTTAGTTTTTTGTTTTAAATAATGCTCACTCCCATTTGAAGGTTTATTTTTCACGAAATTGTTAATAACGTTCTCATTTACCAGGGTATAATTTTTCATGAAACGATTAAAAATTCTCCCTCCCAACAGAGGGTTGTTTATTAACGAAATTGTTAAAAATTCTTTCTCCTATATTACAGTTTGAAGGTTGATTTTAGATTACGTTTTTTATAACTTTCTACCCCACTTGGGGCCTTTTTTCAAGTAGTTGGTTATATAATTTTCTCTCTCGCTTTGAGTCAATTTTTTATAAAGATGTTTTTAATTTAATCTCTCACTTGGGGTTAATTTTACAAACAGATGCTTAAATATTTCTCTAGCCCTGATTTTTTTTACACAAATTTGTTTACAATTATCTCTCCTCTTTGAGGTTTATCTTAGACACAGTTGATTACAATTATCTCTCCCCTTGATGTTTATTTTACACACAATTGATAACAACAATTAACTCTCCCCTTGAGGTTTATTTTACATTTAATTGATTACAATTATCTCTCCCTTTAAAGTTTATTTTACACACAATTTATTACAATTATATCTACCCATTGAGGTATATTTTACACCAAGTTGTTTACAATTATCTCTCCTCATTGAGATACATTTTACACCAAGTTGTTTACAATTATCTCTCCCCATTGAGGTATATTTTACACCAAGTTGTTTACAATTATCTCTCCCCATTGAGGTATATTTTACACCAAGTTGTTTACAATTATATCTCCCCATTGAGGTTTATTTTACATTTAATTGATTACAATTATCTCTCCCTTTGAATTTTATTTTACACACAATTGATTACAATGATCTCTCCCCATTTATGTATATTTTACACCAAGTTGTTTACAATTATCTCTCCCCATTGAGGTATATCTTACACACAATTGATTACAATTATCTCTCCCCATTGAGGTATATCTTACACACAGTTGTTTACAATTATCTCTCCCTCTTGAAGTTTATTTTAGTTGTTTCCCAAGCTCTTTCCCCGGCCTTTAGGATACATTTTAAATGACATGAGTTTTCCCTTCGCTCTCTAGTAAAAAGGCTTGCTGATTTCTTCGAAACCTACATTTTCTCTTAGTTCATTTGGTTTGAAATTATATACAAACACATTTGAAAAAATGTATTTACACTTACTATCAAGGTGTATTTATGTGGGCTCTTCCCACTTTATAAAATTCATGAATCATAACAAAGCTTTAAGTCCATGTTATGTAAATTGTAAATAGTCTTTTTCTCCCTTATAAAGTTATCAAGTTAACCTATTAAGTTCAACAATCTCAATGAATTTAATATTTTAACCAATTGAGTTATAATTTCTTAGTTAAATAGACAAAGTTTTAGCTTCACTTATCAAAGATAAACTCTAAAAATGGGATCTAAAATATTTTTTAATATAGTAAAGGATTTGAAAATTCGGTTTGAGTTTATCAAAATTAATCAATTTTGTTCAAATTCAGTGTAAGTATAAATATGACTTTCTCAGCTTCTAGTTAACATAACGTTATTTTAGGACTGCGAGGGCTATTAAATGAGTCATGGATGATCACTCTTTTTTTTTAAATGTGATATTTATATAAATATTAATCCCAAATCAAAGAACCACAATTAATATAAAATGGTCAAACTTATAAAATACACATCATATTACTGTGAAGAAATGAGAATATTTACTAGGTTTTTTTTATCATTTAATGTGAATATTTCCAAATAATGATTTAAAATGTATTGATAGATGTTTGTATGTTTATTACTGAATGTAAATGTTTGATCAATTTTTTTTGTGAAATTCAAAAATAAATTCTAGTAAATTTCGGCTAAGATGTCACTATGGAATTAGTCAAATTTATCCGCAATGAAATTGAATATTCGAAAAGTCAATCACTGTTTACATCTTTAACGAATTACTTTAATAGACTATCAGCGAATAATGTGAACTGGAAGTAAGATGCAGTGTTAAGAAATCTACGGTTTTAATCTTTTAATACTTTATTACTATAAAAAGTAAAAATATCAATGGGAAAATATATGATATATTTATCAGATTTCTAAAAAAGGAAGTTCTCAAAATTAAAATGATTTGTTTGTATCCATAATTCTTTTTCTATAAAAACTACATACATTATGACAAGTAGGGATGTGCGAAGGTCACTTTTAATGTGAAGTGAAGTTGAAGCAAATATAAAAACACGTGAAGCAAGGCCGAGTTCAAAGATAAGCTTATTTCAGTTATCACATAGCAATAAATATAATTTTTGAATTATCCATCAAGTGCATCTTAGTAAAAAGTAAGGTTTAGAGAAAATAAGTGAAGCGAACTATTATCTTTTATGCTGACTTATAAAAATGTATGGATGCTTCCGTTATAAATTTAATTGACACGTAGTCGGCGTTAAAAACTGCTTAGTGGCTGTTCTGAAAATGATTACATGTGGAATTATGTCATATTTAGTGTATTATTTCAAATATGTAAGTAATATATCGTAGTTTTCTTCTTCCTACGAAATAGTTCAATAATGTTATGCTAATTAAAATTGTCGACGTCGAAGCAAATCATATTTTACCTTCAATATTAACTTTGAAATTTTGAATCTTCACACATCCATAAATATCATAAATAATATCAAGACATTTGGTTGATTATAATGATATTTTGAACACCTCTGTGGTTGAGTGGATAAAGTAAATGAATGCAGATTCAGAGGTCCTAGGTTCACAACCTGGGGCTTATAAAATTTATCTTTGAAGCTGTGGGTCTTGAACGTAGTCAAACATATCTTCGTGAGGTCAAATAAGTAGCTACTTGAATAAAGATGTAGCAGCTCCGGTTTAGAAAATTGAGATTAATGGCTGGTTGTTCTGACCACATGACACATTTAATACGCAAATGTTGGCACTATCATCTCTAACAGTGGCAGCCTCTCTATCGGTTTAGCTCGCTTGTGGTCGCCTTTAGCTCGCCTTGCCTTAATAAGCGCCAGCCGAGCTTCGCCTGTGTTCACCTCATTCAACCGGGTAAATAATCGTGTTTTATTAGCAAATCTTGGCCTTACTACTAGCTATCAATATCTGTAATTCGCATGCTGAAACATAATTCAAACGCCTTGTAATTTTTTAAATAAAGTCTCGTAGTGATATAAAAAAAGCCCACCTAAGTTAAACTATTCATTTTTACAACGTGAGCCAACCATTAGTATATTCAGTGATAAGATGGAAAGGAATTAATATATTATATTCGTATTCAGTGTACAGAATTTGATATCTTTGAAGGGTGGAGATGGCCTTATATTCAGTGGCAATGTCATAGTTAATTTTTCATGTTCCTTGTGCAAGATTATATTTTTGCCCCCCTTAATTATTTTTTTTTGAAAATATTATAATAAAATAAATAGCATATATTTATTGCTTATAAATAATTTGTGTGTACAGAGTAAACATAAAGCTTATTCACATGTATTTATAACCATAGATATACACAATTAATTGTACTTTTAAGATTTTAACTATAGCAAATTAATTGATTACATTATCATAATTGATATCTTTAACTATATTATATTTAATAGAAATTATGAAAGGATTGGATAATCGTTCTTATGGGATATTTTTATAATATTTACTTGAGGTTTTTTCCAGGCACGTTCTACACTGGCGTTAGGTTTTATGAGCGAGAATGAAAGAGTCTACCAATTTTACTGAGAATGGTATTTTCACCTTTATTCCAGCATTATCTTACATAACAAAATTGATATGGGACCTAGAGTTTTACTTTATCTCAAAAGGAAATTGTGCTGCGGGTTTTCATCGAGCATGAAAAAAGGTGTTGACCCCATCTGGATTTGAAACCCTCAACATCGGACCCTGAGGTGAGCACTTTACCCCCAAAACCACCAAAGTCTACTGGCCGATAATCAACCTTAAATATGTTCTAAATAATTTAAGCTTTAAGTTCCCATATGAAGCAGTAGAAACGGGAAGATTGAGATATAATCGGAGAACCAGATTAATATTTGAATACAACTCAATAATAAATCCAAAGCTATGAATAGTCAATAGAATATTAAATGGATGTTGATATTTTAATATTGTGTATTAGTTTCAAGGCTCCAAACTTGAAGCCTTTATTTTCACATTTGAGCTCGTACATATTTTAAACTTTGTAATACTTAATATCAAGAGTTGCAGCAGATTTGTATGGACCAGTAGTTCTAATAAATTCTAAATATGAGCCATAGAGAAAATAATAAATTGTACGAAACTCCACACGGACTTTCTCCCTCTAGTGTTTAAAAATGTAGATATTTACTCAAGATTCGTAATTTAATATACACTAGCAAACCCGAGAACCAATTGTGCTATACATACGTAAAATATTTTTTGACTCACGGTTTTAAATTTTATAATTTTATCTCTAAAGAATTAAAATCTTTATTTTTGCATTTGGACCAGTAAAAAAAATCTATATTGGGTCTCCAAGGGACAATTCATATTAACATGTTGACTTATGGTTAAAACTTTTGGCATTTTATAAGAAGATGAAATATTATGGTTATTACATTGCTATTAAGTTTATTTTTTATACATTTTGATCAATAAAATAGGTAATTGTTGACTATTGAATCAATATATGAGAAAGATAAATAATTGCTACACCAGAGGCGAATCCAGGAGGAGGGCGTGGGGGGTGCGCGCCCCCTTTAATAACTTAAACAAATTAAATCAATGCGGGTTTCCCCTGTTGCCGACACCACCCCACTTGCCAACAATTACATTGACAAGATGGGGAAGCTTTGGCTGATTTAATATGCGAGTTACAGGTTGTTTTCACAGACCCTTATCCTCGTTGCATGATATTCAAATACATATGACTTGGTACCAATCATTTGTTTGTACAAAGTACACGGTTTGAATTGTTTTGTAGCCCGACTCAGGACATTCCCACCTGACAGAAGCGTCAGGCAAGGCCGCCTACGACAGGGCTGTATTACTTTGCGAGTTACAGGCAGCATACGCTAACCCTTATCCTCATGGAATGAGGGTGAATCAATGAGATGATGACATTAAATAACTAATGAGAGATGGAGGTGATTGATTCTGAGTTCGTGACTGAACATCTGAAAATAATACATGATTGATTAGTACAAGATACACTTTATGAGAGATGGAATTGAATGTGAGTTTGTGGGTGAATTTTTTTATTTTTTTTTTATTGCCTCTATCTGTCGGCTCGTCCTGGCTCTCTACTCCAGCCTTGGGCGCTTGTAAGATCTTCGGTCCAGCGGGTCGTAGTTGCCCAGTTTTTGTATTATCGGATTTCCATGTTCCGCACTTTGCTTGTAGAACTTTTCTCGTCGTTCTTTGAATATTTCCTGTAGTGTCTTGGTCTTCGTTAATTCGTGTAGGTGATCAACCCTCGTCCTTATGTCAGTTCCTGTTATTGTTCTAAGTACTCTGTTTTGTAAGGTCTGCAGTTTCTTGATGTGTGTTCCTGCTGCGTAGCCCCACCCTACGCAGCCGTAGAGAATAACAGGTTGTATTACACTCTTATACACAGTTAGTTTTGTTTTCTGATCAAGTTGGTGTCCTTTGAGTAGTGGGTATAGTTGTATAAATAAGGCAGTTGCAGATTTTTTGGTTCGGTCTATATGTTTGGTCCAGGTCAGTCTCCTATCAATTGTTATGCCAAGATATTTGCATTCGGTCTGATACGGAATATCCTCTTGAAAGAGGGTGAAGTTTTCCGGGGGTTGCTGTCTTCTCCTAGTCACTACCATGGCCGTTGATTTTGTGGGGTTGACTGTCACTCTCCATTCCGAAAGCCAGGTCTCTAGCTGTATCAGGTAGCGTTGTATTGCCAGTGTTGCGTAGTAAATGTTTTTTCCTCTGGTGTAGATCAGTGTGTCATCTGCAAATAGTCGGACTGTCATTTTCGGATGTGTCGGAATGTCAGCTACATATATGTTAAACAGATAGGGTGCCAGGACCGACCCTTGTGGCACTCCCGATTTTACAAGGATCTTTTCAGACAGTGAACCCTCAATATAGACCTTGGATTCTCTGCCCTCCAAGTAGCTTCTTATGAGTCTGATGTCCCCCTGTGGAAAGTTCCCTTGAATCATCTTATGGAGTAAGCCATAATGCCACACTTTGTCAAATGCCTTTTGGACATCCAGGAATATGGCAATCATATATTCCCTTCTGTTAAAGGCATCTGTGGCGTCTTCGATGAAGTTTATCAAAGGGTGAATTGTAGAGTGGTGTTCTTTAAACCCGAACTGAAGGTCTGGGATTACGTTGGTCGCTTCTGAGTGGTGCTTAAGTCTTTTTAGTAGTACTGATTCAAATAGTTTGGCTGATGTGTTAAGTAGGCTAAGTGGTCTTCGGTTTTGCGGGAATATGCTATTCTTTCCAGGCTTAGGTATGCTTATGATCTTCGTTTTTTTCCAGACTTTTGGAAAATAGAATAGTTTGAGTGCCGTGTTCGTTATTTGTGTTAGTAGGGTTATTGCAATATGCGGTAGTTTCTTCAACATTTCGTTGGTTATGCCGTCTAACCCCGGGGCTCAAATTAAATCAATGTTAAAATCACTACTCGTTTTATTGTCACGTAATACTATCACACTAACCAATTATCATTTTTTAAATTGTTCTTGGCGATATTATTAAATGATTAACACACGGTAATTATTATTAATGCCTAAAGCCATAACATTAATTATTAAAATGGTGAAAATAGGCCTTAATGAATCTACCCGTATTTAAGTTTCATGCATATAACCTTGCTTCACAAACCTTGTTTAGGTTTAAATTTATTTTATCATTTTTACTATTACTATTTCAATGATAAAAAAATTAAAATAAATATGTTTAATTACTATTAATATTGTCTAATTGATCGAATAGCTAAACAATCTATTTATATAATAATTTTTATAATGTTTAAACTTGTTTCCCTCTTAATAATCACTATTTGTTGATATTCTTACTATTTGCATCTAATAAATATCAATATTAATAGCAAATTTCGTGTTATACCTTTCATTAGAGGATTATTGTCAAGTTTAGCGCTACACTGAAAAATTACTTAAAGATTTACTCTCAAAATTTGAAATATTTTTATGTCAAAATTTATTGAGGTGCCCCCCGCTCCCTGACTCGATTACGATGGGTGCACCCACGTCCCTCCCCCCTTTCACGAAAATCCTGGATCCACCTCTTTGGTGTACAAACATTTACCTTAAGAGGTTAAAGGAAAAACCACATCAACTTCTTGAGTAACTTATTTATTTGCTGCTTACTCTATGGCTTTATAAAATTATTGCATTTGAACTTAGGTATCCCTTCACAACTAAAGATCACAAAATTGTATTAATATATTTGCCGATATCTCAGAAACTATAGGCTTTATAAAAATATATTTCAATAAAAGTGTTTTATTTTTAGTAGGACTAAAATTGTACAATGTTAAGTTATTTAGTATCTCAAATAGTTGCGGAGATATAGAAATTTTTGTTTCTGTAAAGAACCCTGAAAGTCATTTTCATGGTAAAATGAAAAAAAATCAATGTTGTTTATAATCTTAATCAACGCCTAGATATGAATTTTAATCAAAATCGTCATAATCGGTTATCGGTTCCAGTTCCTGATCCAGTTAGACTCCCTGAAATAAACTATCCTTAATTTTAGGGTCGGATATCCAATTCCAAATATTCTTCAGGGTAACCCTATGAAAAAACTAGGCTCCAGCCCAAGGTACAGACTGATAAACAGGTGGACAAACAGATGGCATCGCCAAAACAAGTTTTTCGGTTTCGGAGGGTCTTAAATTTTCACATTTATCAAAATCTTGAGTTCGATTTTTTTGATGATCACTTGCTCTACCTGTAAGGTAACGAAACGAGAAAGTAAAAATATTGATATTGTGTCCCCGTGGATCAACAATTCGTATTAAAATGTTGACTTCCGGTTCCGGTTTAAAATTTTCAACATTTTACTAAAGGTTGCACATCTTTTGGTTATTGCATTGATATAAAATCCCTCATTTCTAAATTTTGACCAATAAAATAGGTAAATATTGACTATTGAATTTAAAATGATAGAGATAGATCATTGCTGTACAAATATTTCCCCTAAGAGGTTGAAATAAAGAGAACACACACTTTTTGAGTTACTTATTTCTTACTCTATGGCATTAGAGAAATATAGCGTTAAAACTTGAGTAGTTTCTATTTACAACTAAAGATCACAAAATTGTATTAATACTTATATTTGCCAATATTTCAGAAACGATTGGTTTTATAAAAATATATTTCATATAAAATATTTTATTTTTAATAGTACTATAATTTTGCAATTATAAATTATTTAGTATCTCAAATAGTTTCGGAGATGCAGAGATTTCCACTTCTGGATAGTACCCTAAAATTTATTTTCATGAAAAACGTTAAAATAGCCAGTTTATTTATAATCTTAATTAACGCCTCGATACGAGTTTTAATCTAAATCGTTAGAGCTGATTTTGAGAAAATCGATTTTTTATCTTTTCACTTTTTATTTAAAAACTCTTAATTTTAGGGTTAAACAGATACACAGACAGACGGCATTGCAAAAACCACTTTTTAGGGCTTAGCGAGTCATGAGACGTTGATATGCATCAACATTTCGGGTTTAATTATTTTACGGTCACAATAATTTACCTTTAGTGTTATCAAAGTTTAAATATATATATACACTTCTGTGTATAACTTGAAAGTTATTGGTTTTATAAAAATATGTTTCTTATAAATATATCTACATATTTGCATTGATAAGTAATTTCATATATCAAATAGGATCGGAGATATGAAAATAGTGAAAATTTATGCATCTGACCGAAACCCTAAAAGTCATTTGGCTGAAATATTGAGAGTAGCCAATTTATTTGGAATATGTATAAATGTTTTGAAATGAAATTTGACTTAAAATCGTTAGAGCATATTTTGAGAAAATAATTTTTTTCTCTTTTTGCTCCTCATTAAACTATCCTTAACTTTAGGTTTAGATAACCAATTTAAAAAAAAACTCGGGGAAACCCTATGGAAACACTAGGTACCAAGTTTTAACCCGATAGGTAAAATAGTTTAGGCTCTAGTCCGAGGTAAAGACATATGGACAAACAGACGGATATTCAAAAAACACATTTTTTTATTAGGAGAGTCATGAAACGTCGACATTCATAAAAATTTCGAGATAGGTTTTTTGACGATCACAATACTTTCTCTATCTGTAAGACAGTGAGAAATTAAAAATCGTCGCAGACAGTTCTCAGTTGCTCATAGAGCCAATTTATTAGACAATAGAATATACAAATCGTTGTAAATTTGAATTTAAATAGTTACTCGGGTGTCATACAGTGGTTTATCTATTTCCTTGTTTTTAACTCTTTTCTTCCATTCATTATAGACTCCACTCTCCATGGGCATCCACAGAAGTTTTTCCAAGGGGGGGCGATGGAGGGGGGGGGGGATAAATTCACACACACAAAAGCGCACACCTGGAAAAACTTTAAATGGTTACTGGCATTATAATAGCACTGTAGTGATATTAAAAATACAGCAGCACTCGATATAATTCCTTTTATTTGTTCTCACATGAGAAGATTATGATCAAATGTCAACAATTGTTTAAAATTGTAGTGAATGTTTATATTCGGAAATGCCTCTAGTGGATGTGGTGATCATATCTCAAGGTTTTAAATCTGATAGTTGTTAAATGATGGAAGAAAAAAAATTGTAGGGCAAAATAGAATATTATAGAATGTTAACAATGTTTTCTTGTTTCTCGTAGTACTTGTAAAATAATGTTCCTGTAGACAGATTGCTTCTTATGTATCACAAGTCAAAGTTGGACTATTTAACAAACGGTGTCAACAATATCTTTAGATGAGGCCATCGGGTAAAAAGTGGCATAAGTCAGGACATAAAGATAAACATTAGCTACCGTCGCGTGCGTGGTGCGTCGATCAGTCCTGCGTATCTGTAATCCAGATGTTGGTGAGCAGAGTGCATTGAGGGCACCTAAGGAATGGGAGACGCAAATGACCTATCGCTAACCCACCAAACAACGCGCTAACCCTCCGCACTCGGCTTACCAACATCTGAACCTTGTAGTAGAGCACGGCATCGAAATTTAAAATGTGAAAATATAATTATACTTAATAAAAAAACTGTCATCTACATTTAAAAGTTGCCTTCGTCCTGGGTCCTGTTTTCCTAACCTTTATAACCTTTACTCTATATTCTGTAAATTTTATCTATTTCTTCAAAAACATTTTCACAAAAAGTTACTGGGAGCTAGGTAAGACTAGGTGGTCAATTTTAGTACTGGGCTGCTTGCAATCTCAGAAGTCTTAGGGGGGAGGGGGGGTTTGTTCAATTATACTTAATTGTAAGTGGGATTTNCGAGTTACATAGGAGAGAAAATTGAAAAAAAAAAAAAAAAGATTTCCCTAATTTTTTGACAAAATAAAAAGAGGTACATGAAAAATAATAAATCCAAAAAGTAAGATATAGAAAATACCTTTCATTAAAAAAAACCACAACCAAAATTGGAGCAGCAGTTCTTGTGATATTAAGCTTTGAATATTTCCCTCTGGCTGCCAATTTTAATTGCCACCATATTGGATAGCTACTCCTCCCAGATAGCTATCACCTATTTTTGTGTTCCATGGGACCCAATAATCATGTCCTAGAGGTTTCACCAATTACCCCCCATTTTTACCTACAAAAGTAGTTGGCACAAAAACTACAGATGAGGCTTTGGAATAGTGGAAGGAAGATTTGATAACATAGAATTGTGGAGATAGCTTTGAATTAGTGGACTGAGGAATTTATAGCATAGAATGGTGGAAATAGCTTTGTATTAGTGGACTGGAGAATTGATAGTATACAATGGTGGAAATAGCTTGGTATTAGTGGACAGGAGATTTGATAACATAAAAGGACGGAGATAACTTTGCATTTTTTGAGCAGGGTTTTACAATACATAACGATAGATATAGCATTTTATTCATTTGGCCAGAGTTTTGATAACGTAGAAGTACAGTTATAGCTTGTTATTTTAAAATAAGCTTGGATGATTAATTGAAGCATTGATTGACTACAACTTCAATTAATATTATTGGTTTTAAATTGTTAATTGTTTACAGGAGATTGATTAAAAATATTATAACCCTCCAACCATGTCCGAGTGACAAGGTATTAATATCAAATTAATATACAAGAGTAAAATCGTATTTAAATTTTATTTTTAAACAACTAGGCATATATATTATTAAGATAATTACAAAATTGAATAATTGTATTATTAACAATATATACATATTTACTTAGTTAGTCTAAGGCATAAGAACTCCAAAGTTCATTGTTGCACTTACAAAAGTACGTGCTTGACGTATCCCTACATATATCTAGTTATATTCAGCCCACCTCATTATATCATACATCTTTAGGTTCTATTATCCTCTAATCTTCGTCTAGGCTTTGGCAATGGTCACTTTTCCATTAGGCTTACAAGTAAGTATCCTTAATAAAGTTCTAGATTCTTCTATTCGCGCTGAATGTCCTTCCCACCATAATCAGCGAGATAGTAACTATGGTAGCTATGGAGAGCAACTGGTACTATTGTGCTATTGTATATATATGTATATTTATACAAGATGTCTAAAAACATACATATGAGTTAGATTTTTATGATAAATAATATTATTTATGCGAAAAATAATATTGTAAATGTTCTCAACACGTTGCAAGATATATTAAAACAAGTAAAATTATTAATACAATTCTTATTTTATACAAAACATTGTTAATTTTAAGTCATAATTGTCACATTAAATAATTGTACACTTTAAATTCATGTTCTAGTAATTATACCTTGATTTGAGTTAGCCGACCAGTTTAGACAATTCTAACATAATATTACTTTGAGGCTAATATTGATAGCATTTTATAATATTATTTGTGCTATTTTATAGGTAATGATAATATCAATCTAAAGTGACATCTGCAGATAATGTGACTTTATGAATGAGTATATTAAAGGAAAAATTTAACTTCAATAACTAGGCATACCAGATAATGTTCTTCCATCCAAAATCATCCTTTTTGATATACTATTCGGTTTATCCCTCAATAAATTCCAGAT
Organism: Timema shepardi; assembly: GCA_902151425.1. Taxonomy (NCBI): domain Eukaryota; kingdom Metazoa; phylum Arthropoda; class Insecta; order Phasmatodea; family Timematidae; genus Timema; species Timema shepardi. The sequence continues at coordinate 113,968 of CABFVX010001823.1, read as the reverse complement.
GCTCCAGCAGATGCTGCAATAGAAGAGTCGGCTTCTATTTAAGAAGTATTACCTGTGGCCACAGCGTTAGATGCCCAATACTAATTAAGATTCTGCAGAAGCAGCAGCAGAAGATGCACTCTCGCCCGAAGAAGCAGCACTTGTGGCGACCGCGGCAGTGCTAGAGTCACCATTTACACTCCATATATTAGGGTAACCACCAATAAGACCACTACCGATGAGTCCTCCACCATAAAGTTCCCCACATCCTAGACCAAGACCGTATCCTCCTCCAGAAGCACTGAATCCTGCTTCAGATTTTGCAGCAGTTGTATCAGAAGAGGCTTCTTCACTCGAAGAAGCAGCACTTGCAGCTGCAGTAGCAGCAGCGCTAGAGTCACCATAAATTCCAGGGCAGCCATAAATCAGTTTACTACCATAGAGTCCACCATATCTTAGACCAGGATTGTATCCACTTCCATAAATGCCAGATGCTCTACCTAAAGAAGCAGCATTAGCGGCAGTAGCAGTAGCGGCATTAGCAGTAGCCACATTTGAATCACCATAGATTCTAGGGTAGCCGCCGATCAGTCCACCCCCAAAGAGTCCACAATATCTTAGACCAGAATTGTATCCGACTCCATAAATGCCAGATGCTCCACATGAAGAAGCAGAATTTGCGGTAGCACCAGTGGCACTAGAGTCACCATAGATTACAGGGTAACCACCAATCAGTCCACCACCATAGAGTCCGTATAGTCTTCCATATGGGGCTACTCCTGAAGAAGATGCTTCAGAAGCTGCTGCAGCAGCAGTAGAGTCATATACACCTGAAGAAGCAGCACCTGTGGCCGCAGCTGCAGTAGCGCTAGAGTCACCATAAATTCCAGGGTAGCCACCAATCAGTCTATTACCATATACTCCATAAATTCCTCCATACGGGATTAATCCTGCGTCAGATGCACCAGAAGCAGAAGAGGCGGCTCCTTCTGAGGAAGCAGAACTGGTGGCTGCAGCAGTGTTAGAGTCACCATAAATTCCAGGGTAACCGCCAATAGCTCCACCACCACATATTCCGTAGTGTATTCTTTTATAAGGGATTATTCCTGAAGAAGGTGCTCCAGAAGCTGCAGCTGTGGAGGAAGAGGCATCTACGTATGAAGAAGAACCACTTTCAGCAGCAGCAGTTGAAGTAGCTCTGGTGTCGCCGCAGATTCCAGGGTAGTCTCTGATAAGCCCACCGCCACAATATCCACCATATCTTAGACCAAGACCATAACCTCTCCCGTTAATACCAGATGCTCCAGAAGAAGCAGCAGAAGAAGTATCTCCACCTGAAAAAGCAGCACTCGTGTCCGCAGCTGCAACAACTCTATAGTCACCATGGATTCGTGGGTAACTACCAATCAGACCTCCACTATATACGTTATATACTCCTCCATATGGGATTAATCCTGCACCCGATGCACCAGAAGCAGAAGCGGTTGCTCCTCCTGGGGAATCAGAACTGGTGGCCGCAGCGGCAGCGCTTAAATCACTATACATTCCAGGATAACCGCCCCACATTTGTCGAAGACCAGCTCCATAGATAGCTCCACATTGAGCTGAGCTGGAAGAAACCAGCAAGGCTGCGAGTGCCAAGACCTTAAAATACAAAATTCAAGTTTAAATGATCTACACATTTTAAATCTAAATAAATCATATACTTTAAAGCTTGAAATAAATAAAGATAAAATTACGTAAACACACTTAAAATACCTTTTCAACTCATTTACACTCATAGTAGTGTTAATATTTTTTATTTGAATTGATTGTGAAGTATTTGAGAGGCTTATTAATACAAATTTGTACCAATTTTGAGGTAAGTAAATATTTATTTTATAACTAAGTAGTTTTAAGGTTTCAATCTACTTTTTATAGTGAACTGTACTTAATATTGGCTTTAATGCGTGACCACGGATAGGTTATCACTTTGAAATAGATAACAAGTTACTAACCAAACAAACAATGTTTTGACGATCGGTACTTGAACTTTTATTTTCACAGTAAATAGGCTATATAATTATAGTTCTCAAAATTTAAAAATTACCAAACATTTATTAATATTTTTAGATCCCTTATTATTTTTTTTTTAAATACTTTTAAATTATATACTTATTAAAATAAAGAATTATAAAATATGAAGTCTTAGAAATATAATACAAATATATTAGTAGAACCATGTTTTAATTTGATTGATAAAATAAGGCAAATCATTTTAACAATTAAAGATAAATTTAGGTTAAGTCATTTATTGTTGAAGAAAGTTAATAATGGTTGTGTTTAGTCAAGAGTAATAAGGTCTTAAAAAGATGATTATGTTAGAAACATTTATATTGAGATGAATAATTTAAAGTAGGTCAAGATAAATAGAGGCAATTTTAAGTGAATATCAAATTAATTTATATCATGTTAATATATTTGAATCTAGAGTTGGTTAGATTTTATTCAAACCATTGTTTTCGTATAATAAATAATCATTTGTATGTAAGTAGGGCATTAAAGCTTTAAACGTAACGATTTACCTTACCTTAGAAATCATGCTTATCACATAGATATGTTAATGGAATAAAAATATGTTCCTCATTGTCTATTTGAGGTTGCATATGAAGTATTTATACCATAACTGTATATTATTTTAGTTTACAAAAGGTTATCACGTCGGTGTTCATAATAAATAATTAATTCTCTCCTAGACACGTTCTTAAATGGTTTTGCTACGTACGACCTGTCAACACCATTCTTTGTACAAATTCCTCCTGGATTGAGTAATTATTATATCCAGAGCTTAAAAATTAATGACGAGCTACACCTGAGTTTGTTTTTCAAACAAAGATTGTTCTCATACTATCTCTCAAAAACTCTTGTTGACTACTTTAAAATCTATATTTTCACTATGTTTCCCAAGCTATTTTGTGCATCGTGTGTCCGGGATAGGACTTGCGGAGTTGGGGGGTATGTTTGGGAGTAAATATAGCAGTATTTTCCTGGTAAAGAATAAGTATCCTCAGCAGACCCCAGCTGGATTTGAGCTCCGACGACCTCGTCCAGGTCAACCATATCAGACGAGGTTGATTGCCTTAGCTCACTGGCCCATCAGTGCAGTATTGTTAAGATAAATGCGCCAATTTGTTCATGAATAGGTATATTTATATAAATATTGTGTGCTTTAGATAAGAATGGACGTATATGGCAGTTTTAAAACCAATCTAATCTATTTTATTATATTTAAAGGCGAAGCCATATGATATGCAGCTTCCATTTCTAAATGGTAGTTTATTATATAATGTAATATATTAATACCTATTTAATAATAGTATTAATATGGTCAAATATTATTATTGTTGAATGTAGACTGTTGAAAGTGTGTTTGTATTTTCTAAAAGTTTTTTCCCTATTAAATGACTACTATATAATTATCATAGTGAGTACCTTATCGGTGACCTGGTGGTCCAGGGGTAAGGTGTCAGACTTCTATGCTGGCGGCCGGGGTTCAATCCCAGGTCCCGGCAAAGATTTATATGATTACCAAACCCTTCCTTCTCACAATCACCCTACCATTACACATTAGCGTAAGTGCGTATAACCTGAACGGGTAGTAAGACGCGTTGCTAATAATAATAATAATAATAGAGTACCTTATCACTATTTAACTAATCTACGGGTTTTGACTAAACCTAAAACACGTATCCAATGTTCACACACTGATTTTCGTAAGGGCGATTAGATTATGCCTTTTTTTTCATGCGATATGACGCATGGCTGTGCATGCCCCAAATAAGCTGTGCTTATGTAGCCGCAACTAGGCGCAAGTGTTCCCGGAAGCACATCGCAACAATCTTGGTACATTCAGAAACTATCTCCATCTCACAAGCAAACGATTTCAAGAACTACCAATCAAAGTCATTCCATGGAATATCTTAACAGAGCAGCTGTTTGTGACTTATTCCTGAACTAAAGGCGTTGAATTCATTTCCCGGCATGGTCGAAAGTTTATGATTGGTGAATTATCAGATATAATCAATATGTTCATAAAATGCATATTACATTTTTTTTGTATAAAAGGATAAAGCTAAAGAGATACCTTAGCATAAAACGTTATTTAAATGAATTAGATTGGAGAATTCAACACCTTGGCTCAGTCGGTAGCATGTCTGTCTAGTTAGTTAAGGGTCCCAGGTTCGATTTCCGGCATGGCTGAAAAATTTATCACTTGTGAAATGTGGGTTTACCAGATCACAGTGATGAATTAATGGCCGGAAACTGGATGCTGTGCCTGTCCTAGTCTTAAGTTAGATTATCAGGCATATGAAGCTAAGACGGGCTTAGCAAGCCAGTAGTGGGAAATATATGACTTGAATAAAACCTAACCTAGACCATGGGCAGGAAACAGTAATGAATCTGAATTTCTTTTTTAAATTCGGAGAGATGACAGGAAACACACAGTGAATATCAACCCCTTGCTAGAATTGAACTAAATCAAAACTCAACCCACTTGTAAGAACAAGTTAAATGCAAAGCTTTTGAAACACTTTAAAGCTGCAAAGCAATAACTATCCTAAAAACAGGCCACTATATAGGCTCATTTTTAAACATTTATATCTAGGGCATCACTCATGTTTCAAAATCAAGGTGTCTTAGGATAGTTTCCCTAAAGAGGATGAGCATCATTTTAGTTTTTATGGCCTATTTTCAAAGAAGCTGAATGTTTAAGTTTCTTTTGCCCTTAACAAAATTTTACTTTTGATATTCCTTCAATTTAATTTTATTTCGCTTGTGCCATATTTCGGAATATTAAGTCAATTTATAATTTCCCCCAGTGCACTCTCTCTTGAATTCACATCTTTATTAACTCTGTGTCTAAACATCGTACTAACTGATACTGTTAATAAACCGTGATTTTTCGAACAAATTGGAAGTCATTAAAATGACATATACAATGTTTATTTTTTGATATGACTTGTTTCACAACTACTAGTATAAAGGAATGTGGGTAGGCTGGGTTAGGTTAGGTTAAGTTAGTAATTGACCTGATATATCTATTCTGCCATAGGGAAAATAAAACAAAAAATATATTTTTTTGAAAAGAAATAGTATAAACAAATTTTGTAAATTTAAATATGTACCTTCATTATAACAATAAGAAGGATTTGAATATAAAATGAGGGCAAACACACTCGGTTATTTTTCACCCAGGGTGCGAACACACATGGGTGCAACCAACACTTAGTCAAAAATTCACGGATAGGTGTATGAATATCTTTAGGCAAGGAGAGATCTCTACTCAGACCCGATATGAGTCAAAACCAGCCTCCGAATGTAGCCCCAGCTTGTCAAAAGCCGGCAGACGGACGGCAATAGATCTGGGTCCGTTGGTGGTTGTAGGTGACGTAAACATGCTGATAATAGTCATCAGAATTCTTATTTGTTATTATATTACTCCAAACATCTTCTAGTGTGGAGGAATTTTTTTCTTCTTTAAACAAGTTTTAATTTGTTATGGCATAATCGACCAGAATGGGACATTAGTTCAGTTAAGAGGCATTTTCCAATCCACGCTAGTAAAAATTAGGCTTAATCTACATCTTCGAAAGCTCCAATCCTCATAATTGCGTAGCGTATATATTTTAATTCTGTACACACGTTCCGCACCCTTAATCATGCGATGTTATATTAGTTTGTGGTAAATGCATTAGTTTAAGTAAACTCAATAAATTTTCGTAAATTTATTTTTATTTAATTAAAGTAAATAATTATAATATCTATTTAGTGAGGTTTTCTAGGAATTATTCTTATATGTTCTTATTTGGATTTGCTTATAAATGATAATTCATTTGTATACTATTTAGTATTTCCTCAACGCCGTCCATAAAGAAGGTCCTTAGAAAGTTAAAGTTGTTCCAACTTCTACGGAGTGCATTTGAAATAAACATTTATGGCTCGGGACCACAACAATCGACTGCGGGGAACACCTACCAAAGAGGTCAGACGTGTCACAGACGTACGCACAGTTCATAAGGGCCGTGTCGAGCTGAGTCCCAAGCTCCAAACGTTGAGAGAATTGCTTCTCGTAGAGGGGACGGATACAATTTTACTTCTACCAGAGTTAGGTCTGAAGGAAGGAACATATAAACTTTAATGCACCTTGAGATCCCTCAAAAGAGTTAAGTCTAGGAAATAAAATAATATTGAAAGGCTTATGCTCATAATGATACACACAATTATAATTCATTCATTAATATAGTGTAATGTTACATAAAATAACCTAGCCTAACCTAACTTAGTTTAGTGGTTAAATAGCAGACAGAATTCAAATAGAGAATGAATGTTTGTCAAATTATTATTGTAAAGAGTTTAATTAATTGGTGGTTCTAATAATTGTGTTATATAGGCAGCTGGATGAAACTCGGTTCCTCTCTCTCTATCTCTCTCTCTCTCCGGTCGGTCTAGTGGTCGTAGGACACTACACGGTATACACCTTAAATTCCTAATAATCCCTCCAAAATTTCCTTGATGCAACTTGGATTTACCGGTCCATAAAGCTCATTAAATTTAATAAGGAGCCATCTTAATTACCAATCAAAGTGAGGAACCATATTAACTTGACCATTGGTCAATTCATTTGTCTGCCTTGTCTGTTCTGTGATAATTGTAAAATTCTCAAACCAATTCTAGCGAAATTTTGCATGAACATTCTTTGAACCTATTCCGAACAACGCAGTTTCGATATAGTTATCCATTTAAAGATGGTGGCCACTCAAACATTGTCCATTTCAAGATGATGACCACTCAAAAATATATATGTATATTTGTTTGTTTTTTAGGTAACTGTCAAATCCTTCGACCAATTTTAACAAAAATTTTTTGGGGACATTCTTTGAGCATAGGCCAAGATGTATGTACATTTATTTTCAATCTGACTATTTTTTCAAAATGTAAGTCACTGAATTTTTTTTTAATTTAATGGCTCATCCCAAGGATTTGGATTTATAAATCTACGCCATCGAGATTGAGTACCAATAACACATTTTTGAAAAACAATATAATGTAATATTGAACATACCATTAAATGGTTTTCTGTTTTAGTTAATCCCCAAAGAAAAATAATATCAACTTAAAATACAAAGAGAAATTACAAGAGATATGGTTTTCAACTTGAACTCCAAAGATAGATGCTAATATTGTAGTAACAATAAGAACATGGATGGAGCGAGGTCTATTGTAATTGTAGGAATAAAAACCTTATATTTTATGTTTGATTTTTTGTTTATAATACAAGGCTAGGTTAATTAATATAAGGCTGGATCTATCACATTTGTGGTCTAGTGGTCAGAGTTTCTGGCCGCAAATCCAGAGGTCCCCGGTGCTCCAAAATTTATCTGTGAAGCAGTAGGTCTGGAAAGGGATCAAACTCAGCCTCGTTACGACAAATGAGGAGCCACTTGATTAAAGAAGTAGCAGATCCAGTGAGAAAACTGTTACTAATGGCTGGAGGACTCATGCTGACCAAATGGCACCCTATATCCGTCAAGGTTGGTACTATCATCGGTAAAGGTGGTGGTGGGTGCTCGGTTGGTATAACTCGCTTGCACCATGGAGTTTTTTATAAGGTTAGATTACTTTATTTTAAAATACATGTCACATTAAATTTCAGCGATATAAAAACAAAGTAAATATTTATAAACCCATATCCAACCTTTCACAAACAAAGAACTTTTTAATAGGGTACAAATATACAATTTTAATGTAATGGACAATTGTTTGAATTGTCTTGAAGCCGATAAACGCCGTTACCTTAAGAAAAACCACGGTTCAAAGATATTTTCTTTAAAGTAGCTGGTGCTCTTAATGTGAAGGCCATATCTTACATGCCGCAAACTAAGGACCTTAAGGACACAGAACAAACAGATGAGTATTAAGTCTGTCAGTTAATCGTTAGAGATGTTGGCTGGTCCAGAGTGTAAGTCTAACGCTTAGCGCTTGTTGTTCACTTTAGATACATTATTTATTATACTTTTTTGACTCTCTAGTAAACGATTTGGTGTTGTTATGGCTGAACAAGCATTATTTATACGTATAATACTTCCTAAGCTGAACCTTTCCAAGAAGTACCTACTTTGTGTAACGGTTTTGCCATATATCAAAGCTTACCGTATTCAGTGGACAGACAAGTATAGGAAGTATTTTAAGATTATAGTAATGTGTTCTAGGAAACATTGTAAGGACAAACAGATAATATAATACCGAGTTTCATTCTGGTAGTTTTATGACTTGTATTTTTGTAGTATGTAAGTACGATCAGAATGAATACTAGGCACCTATTTTACTTTTTTTTTTAAAAGTAAACTCTTGAGCCTGAGTCTCTTCCTATTATTCCCATGAACACCACAAATAGGAACACAAATATTATTAGAATGAAAATGTCGTTGACCTTTGGAAGCAATGTAAAGAGCCATGTAAGACTTCGTAAACATTTACCACGACGATATTTTGAACAACTTTCCTTATGCCATTGATATATTTGAAATTACGCATTTAAGGCCTGTCAAGGATGTATATACTAATTGATTTTATTTGATATTAAATTAATTACTATTACATAAATTCACCAAAAGACGAAAAGCAACAGAGTGCAAATCAATAGAAAACTTAATTTTCAAAATTAATTTGTTTAGAAGTTAGTTTTAAACTGATAATAAAAACCTCCCTGATCATTCAATGACAGGCACGAGTAACTATTATTATTATTGCACCGCGTCTTACTACCCGTTCGGGCTATACGCACTTACGCTAATGTGTAATGGTAGGATGATTGTGAGATGAACTGGAGGACATACAGATTAACGTGGAATCCGAGCCACGGTGGAGGCCTGGCATTCCCCACATTCACAAATTGTCTTGTCAGAGGTGAAAGAAGGGTTTGGTAATCAGATAAATCTATGCCGGGACCGAGGATTGAACCCCGGCCACCAGCATAGAAGTCTGACACCTTACCCCTAGACCAGCAGGTCACCACGAGTAACTAGTCCCTTGGATTTTACACATACATCCTTGATCATTCGGTGAATGTATGAGGAACTAGTCCCCTAGATCTTAAACAGGCACCCTTGATCATTTGGTGAAATGTACGAGTAATTAGTCCCTTAGACTTTATATAGTTATTTTCGATCGTTTGGTGAAATGTAATGTAATGTAATGTAATTATTAGTCCTTTGGGTAAAAGGAAATATATATATAAAGAAAATTTATTCAGGGACTTGATAACATTTTAACAAAAAACAAACAAACATTTTTACTTACTTTAACTTAAATTGTTACAGTTTAAGCTTGATCTATTCATTTAAAAATGAAATACATTCGCCTTGTTTTAATTTGCGCAAAATGTTCAATAATTTTCTCTTTGATCTCTGGATGACAATTGAGGAAATTTTTCTCCATTGAAAGTACTGCAAGCGCATTTAGTCCTTCTGTTAAATAAAAGAACCGTGTTTGGTAATCAGATAAATCTATGCCGGGACCGAGGATTGAACCCCGGCCACCAGCATAGAAGTCTGACACCTTACCCCTAGACCAGCAGGTCACCACGAGTAACTAGTCCCTTGGATTTTACACATACATCCTTGATCATTCGGTGAATGTATGAGGAACTAGTCCCCTAGATCTTAAACAGGCACCCTTGATCATTTGGTGAAATGTACGAGTAATTAGTCCCTTAGACTTTATATAGTTATTTTCGATCGTTTGGTGAAATGTAATGTAATGTAATGTAATTATTAGTCCTTTGGGTAAAAGGAAATATATATATAAAGAAAATTTATTCAGGGACTTGATAACATTTTAACAAAAAACAAACAAACATTTTTACTTACTTTAACTTAAATTGTTACAGTTTAAGCTTGATCTATTCATTTAAAAATGAAATACATTCGCCTTGTTTTAATTTGCGCAAAATGTTCAATAATTTTCTCTTTGATCTCTGGATGACAATTGAGGAAATTTTTCTCCATTGAAAGTACTGCAAGCGCATTTAGTCCTTCTGTTAAATAAAAGAACCGAAAAAAAAAATCAAATATAATATCTGGAAGCAGAATAATAATTTAATTCTACACTCTTCTACACTTTATCACAGTCAAGAATATGGTACAAGGTTTTTAACCACAACACACGCTGAGTAAAAAACCCCTTCCTACCACCATCACACCAGAGCCGGCACTGCGAGAACAACAGTGCTCTCTATACCTGGCAGTTCAGCCTTCCTCCCCACCCCTCTCCTATGTGCGCATGCGCACAACAGTCGAACAACACGTCGCTGACACTGTGAAATGCACAGTTTCATACAAATATTTTTGAACTTTTTTCATAAACTGGGGGATGGTTACTGAAGTACTGACATTAAGCTTAAGGAATATATATTGTACTAAAAAAATAAAGAATTAAAGAAAAAATAGCTCATTATATTAAATGTTATCGAGTGGAAATAGGGAGTGATGCAGTTCCGTAGTGCCTATACACGAGCCTCCACTACATACACGAGGAACTAGTCCCTTGGATCTTAAAAAAAATCCTTGATTGTCCGGTGACATATACGAGAAACTAGTCCCTTTAATCCTTGATCTTTCGGTGATATGTACGAGGAACTAGTTCCGATAGATCGATCTTAAACAGACATCTTCGATCGCTCGGCAATGCGAGCAGATAGTTGGCCTTTTGGGGTATCCTATTCCTATGTACTCGTAGTGTATGTTTGTTTATATCCTTATAACCCGCTTCGGTCCGCAGTTCTAAGTCTCACGCTCGCAGTAGACTAGAGTGCTGATCGAGGAAATCAAGGTTCAAGGTTCAAATCTCAGTCATGTGTACGGCAGGGGGTAGAGGGGGTATAAATGAAAAATGCAGGTACACTCTAGATATAGCCTCCTTATCTCTAAACCATTAGAGTATTTAGTACATAAGCGCTTTCTGAAAAGAGATTTATAATGTCACCTCTAACATGTATGCAACTAAACCAATATTACTAGATTTCAATTATAATGGGACACATAATTTTATTCTACATTTTTAAAAGAATCTCTCTTATTGATGGTTGAATGATCTACGCTAGGCGTGTCAAATTCGTTTGATCATAAGGGTGACATTTAAAATTGAAAATACTAAGGAGGCACATTTGGTAAAATTAAATAGCGTCACCATTTTAAAATCTATTATCCATGTTTCCCCAGTATTTTGAGACTTTTTTTTCTTTGCAGCGAGGGGTGTGAATGTTATACTTTAAATCTTGTGTTAAAGTCACTTTCATATTTGGTTACAAATGCGTGTCCTTGACGTGATACCACGGACGTTTGTTCTTTTCATAAGAAAATATCAGTGTCACACGGTTATGTGCTGCCAAATATTGCATATACTCACATATTTGGAGCACACATCCCTAGTGATTTGGTGAAACAACTTCACTTACTAGATATCCCCGAATAATGACAAGAATATGGGGAATGCCAGGCCGCCACCGTGGTTCGGATTCCACGTTAAACTGTAGGTCCTTCATTTTCATCTCACAATCACCCTACCATTACACATTAGCGTAAGTGCGTATAACCCGAACGGGTAGTAAGACGCGGTGCTAATAATAATGACAAATTTTCTAAGTGTCATAATATAAAATAGTGTATAATATCTACAATATTTAAAAAGATAAAATAATCGTTATGCACTGAGTGTTGATTCATAAGAAGGTCTACAGTTTGCACAGAATTATGCGGCCTATAAGTCTGACTTGCATCACTCTTGCACTAGACTTAATGGTTGGTGACGGGAAGATAGAGGACCGATTCCCAGCAAGGCATCTTTCCAAAAATGGCTTACCACTCCCCGTACTTACAAATGAGGATACATTTCTTCTAATTTATACTTACTCAGCTCTACTACGTTAGCCAAGATATGTGAATAGCTCTGATGGCAAATAAAGATTGTTAATTTTATTACTGACAAACCTCGGTGGCGTAGTTAGCTAACGCGCTAGTTTCGTGTTGAGCCAGACTGCCGAGGATGGGAAGATCGAGGTTCAAATCTCGGTCGGGTGAACTGGAGGTGTTTTTACCTAAAATGGTTTTCTGCTCTTCCTCCACACAAATGTGGGTTCACTTCCTCTAAATTTAACCGTCCCAATTCCTAACTAATTAGTGTAATTAGTACTTAATCGTATAACCCGAAAGGGTAGTAAGAAGCGATGCTTAAAAAAATCTCGAGATTCTTAAAGTGATTTAGGGCTGATACTATAAAGTTCATTCGAATTACAAAAGTTTTTAGATGCATATAATTTAACATGTAGGGAGTGAACTTATTTCATTCAAATTAAATTTATAGACTCAACCCTTAGGATGTAATGGAAATATACTTGAGAAGAGGTCGCATATTAGCATTTGATGATAAACTTTCTTAATGAAGAGTAAGATTTTTCATCAAATTTTAGGACACCTTTGAAAGATATTCAAGAACTGTTGAGATTACTATTTGAAAAAAAAAAATATTTATATATCTACTGGAGAAATGTTTGATTTATTTTGCAGAAAAACTTTTTTACTATAAAAACTCAGAAAAATGCTGGTTCTTAACTTATACTCCCTACCATCTCACCTTAATTACATCCCATTGTTAAGTAATCGAATTAATATTAATAAAATCTATTTAACAACAATTTAGACTAACGATAACAATATTAGATTGAAAATTAGGATGAGAATACAGTCAGGAAATGCTTGTTAATACTCGGTCAGTTGTTGTTGTCTCGTCTACTCTCAAGAAATGCAAAACTCTGAACATACAAAGCCATAATTTTACCGGTTGTTCTGTGTGGGAGCAAAACATGGCCTCTTACCTTAAATGATGAAAATACATTTAGGTTTATCAAAAACAAGGGGCTTAGAAAATATTTGGTACAAAACCGGTTGAAGATAGTGGGGATTGGATGAGACTACATAATGATGAGATGCATACCCTGTACTCGCCACCAGACATTGTTAGTCCTATAAAATCTCGCAGGTTATGATGGGAAGGTCATACAGTGTGAATGGGAGTATCTAGAACTGCGCTAACATGAGAAGGAACCTGAGAAAGATAGGGTGTAATGAGATGGACTGGATGGAATTAACTCGAGATAGGGATAGATGGCCGACTTTTGTGATTGCGTTAATGAACTTTCGAGTTCCTAATGCTATTAAGTAAGTAAGTACTTAACATCTATTAATTAATATGTGATATTTACATTACCAGACGATTAGGGTTGTTTAAAGTTCAACACCAAGTCTAATAATGACTTATTATACAAGGTTAGATTAGAGAAAATTCACCCTCGTTAGCTTGAAGAAGGTATAGAAACACTGAATTGATTCCAGACAATATTTGAACGTTGACCTCCTCGTAACCAGTAAGATAAAATATTGTGAACTTGTCACTTGGGACTGTTTGGCGAGTAGGGCAAGCAGAGGTGTAGCTATGGTTGATAGAGGGAAGGAAGGGGGTTATGGCGTCCAGAGCAAATACAAAAATTGTGCCTATTGAAAACTGTTCTTTAAAATTTGGCTTAATTATTATATTGGTACTCAAATTGGTTACCCGTTATAATAATTGTTTCAAAATATAAAACAAAACACACTTTTATTGTTTAAATAAATGAAACCTAATTTGTTAAAATATTTATAATGAATTTGGTGGATAGGTCAAGTGGCTTGCCATCTTCATTATAGTTACGCCACTGAGTGCAAATGATTTGTAAACCTTGGTAGCCAAATTCACAACAAATATAAAACCAAGTACTCTTCTCTAGAGAGTTATCATGTTGGGAACTTACTTCCAGCCAAAAATCAAAATGTTAGTTATCATTTAACACAATTAAATTAGTCAGGTATCTTATATAAGGCTCCATGATATCGTTTGTAAGCTTCGGGTACCCAAGTAGAATTTTGTAAATATATAGATTAGCGCGGATCTTTTCAGAAATGTTTTTTCAATTATGGTTGAACTTATTTTCTTTAAGGAATTCATTTCTGTCGCGTTATAGCTATAGTTAGTAGCCGCTGTCCCTTCGCTAAGCGCTATCAACGTTTATCTGCGACTGTGGCGTATTTTAATTCACTGAACCTACACACATCCTTTAATATTAGAACTGCGCATGCGTACTGACTATTACTGCACCGGACACACACTAAAAATATTTATATACTAGTAAAGTATTTTGCAGTATGCAGTAAATGTTGGTTCTGCTGGCTGTAAGTTCAGTGCGTGGTCTAGTAGTAATAATTCTGTTGTAAACACCAATGGGGATTAGATCCAGCGACCTGGGTGGCCCGTCAAAAGGTCAACTAAGAAATGTGTAGGGGTTAAAGATTGGCCTAGGTCACATGTAAAGCGATTATAGGTATAAAGGAAGAGTTTACCAACCAAATTTACCTGCATCAGTTGTCACGTGGACTAAATAACTTTTTTTAATCGTCTCAACATTACTTTGATTCGAATGATGGAGTTCACACGGGACAGGAGGTGTAGCGTCAAGTTGGCGTCATTTTTTCGTCAAAGCTAGTGACGCGGGTTTCTGCAAAACGCGGTGGTGGTAGCTACCGCTCAGCGTTCTGTCAGTACCTGTGAAGACATATAGCAGTGCATACGAACTGCTCGCGTCATTGTGACGGTAATCAGTATACAGTCAGAATGGAGGTTGAAATAGACGGATAATTTTTTATCATAATAATATTTAGCACCACGTCTTACTACCCGTTCGGGTTATACGCTTTAAGTACTATTTACGCCAATGGATTAGGAATTGGGAAGGTTGAATTATAGGATGTGAACCCGCATTTGCGTGGAGGGAGAGTGGAAAACCATTTAGGAAAAATCACCCCCAGATCACCCGACCGAGATTCGAACCTCGATCTCCCCATCCTCAGCAGTCGGGCTCAACACGACTAGCGCGTTAGCCAACTACGCTGCCGAGGCGGGTAATTTTTTATCAATGAGGTGCGGGATAGACCAGTCATTTATAAGTCTTCTTTAGAAGAATACAACGAGAGAGAAAAAAAACAGGCAGCATTGATGGGGATATGCAAGACGCTTTATCCAAATACTGATGAAAATGAAGCCATAGTGCTAAATCAACTTTGCGAGTTCTATCTCAATTTGTTTTCTAATAATTTTTATGAACTAGGAAAACATATTTTCTATATACAGTGGAACCTCGTTTATAAGGACTAACTGGGACCATATGTCATGAAACCGAGAATTGCGTTCAAATAGACGCAAGTCACTAGTGTGCACTGCTCCGGGTGCTGTGACGTGGCGTCGACTTAGCGTCACCAGACGCAGGTCGCTTATGTGAACTGCTTTTAGCGGTGACGCAGCGTTACAGGACACGACTGCAAAGATGACGCACGTCGCTCGTGGGCACCGGGCCTTATTACCATTTCAGGTTGTACGCATATGCACTAATTACGCTTAGGGGTAAGGGATGAGTAAGTTTGAATACATATTATGAAGTACACCCGAATTTGCATGGCTGGAGAGTGAAGACATTTAAGGGGGGGGAAAAAAAACCTCAGACCACTCAACCGGTATTCTAACCCCAATTTCCCGGTCTTCGGTGGTTTAGTGAATCGTGAGAGTGATGCCTTGGACCATGTGTTCTCCAGTGCCAGTTTATTACTTCCTGGTTTTATGGAAATGAGTGAGAAGGTTAGGGTTTGAAACTATGCTTCTTATATGGTTTCTATCTAACCCTTCAATCAAATGTTGCTACACTACCTATACATTATTCTTTTCTAATTCAAATTCAATAATTGTAGTTCAACAGTTTTTTTGTTTTGTTTTAGTTCACACATTTAAAGATTAGAGTCCAAGACTTAGCTCAGTCGGTAGCGTGTCTACCTACTGAACTAAGGGTCCCAGGTTCAATTCCAGGGATGACAATCATTGACGAAAATATGGGATTGCCCTTTCACAATGATAAATTAACTACCAGGGACTGGATGTTGTGCCTGTCCTAGTCTTAAGTTAGATTATAAGGAATATAACGCTACTACAGGCTTAGCCAGCCGGCAGTGAAAAATATATGGCTTTAATAAAATACTGACATTGGCCATAGTCTGGAAACAGTAATGGACGGGGGGAAAAAATTAAGGATTAGAGAGTTATTTAATGGCTTAGTCCAAGAGCTAAGAATGTAAAGTATTTAGAGGAAATGCAGCCGCAATAGCGGCTTGAGGAAACTGTAAAACCACAGTGATAAACACATCAACATCTCCCATTGCACATGAACCTCAGCTTGCCTGCAAATTACAATGAAATCGGTTGCAAACCTGATGCCTAAGGGCACACGAACATTGATAAAGGTTTTTATTGATTGATGATCAATCTCTTACAGTAATAAAATAGCGCTCCCAGCTAGATATCCTGGTTTTAAACCTTTAGAAACCAAATTTTACATGCATTTCAAACAGCATTAGCGGTTATTTTACAAACCATCCAAAGTTAAAATGTCGCCGAACAATTTATAAAAGCCTTCTAGATCTTATCCTTGTCCCTTTCGTTAATATTAATAAATTTATTAAATATTTCAGTAAGCCATGGAGATAAAACAATGGTAAAGTAAAGTTTTTGTTTTATTTAATTGTTTATTACGGACTTTGCTTAATATTATTATGTTCATTTACAATCCAAGATTATGTTTATAACTTTACTATTATTGTTCCTTTATGACTATTATAAAGTTATTATTAGTATATTTATAATTAACAGTGATAGAAAGATAAGAATGAGCTAAATATATTTATTTGCCAGAACATTGATTGAGATGAAACTATTCTTTCAAATTGTGGGTGTTATTTCTATAATCGATTTGACTACGGATGGAACAAGATCTTATCAAGGTATGACCAATCCTATAAAGTGTAACTCTAAAACATTTGACCGAAACTTGGCAGTCAACCACCATCTTTCAGATGAATTTTGTTTGTACCTACAAATCTGATAAAAGCTACTCTACACTCAACTCCATTATAGGGCCTAGTACTTTTATTTTAAGTGTGTTTTATTCATTCACATAACATTTATTTTTGGCCATATTTAAGTTTTAATTAGGTCTTTAATATTAATTTACAAAAGTATCCACACTGGTGGACGGATTAAGATGCAGGTATTAGCTGATTTGATTTGCTGGTGATGAGAGAGATAGTGTTCGAATCCCTGCTGGATGTAACAATCTTTTTTTTCTCTCCATAAAAATGATTTCCTAATATTCTTCAATTTCGTCTTATCTGGTTTGCCAGTGATGAAGTCAAGGCTTTAACCCCAGTAAAGCTTACTGTAGTGTTTTTTTTACTAAATTACTTCCCTGTCACCCGTTTCATTGGTTGAACGGTCTAAGCCGTCACTTTCATGTTAGATTGGCCTTCTGATGACGGTGAGATCAGGGTACGAATCCCGGTTGGGTCTATATAGGGTGTTTTTTCTAAATTGTTTCCCACTATCCTCCTGCACAAATGCAGGTAGATTACCTTTAAAATGTTTCCTCTCTCATCCCTACTTCAATAAAATAATTATCATAAATGAGTGTAACCTGAACCGGTATTAAGACTCGTTGATAAAAAATAAAATCTCGGTCTTCTATGACTCAAATTTTAGTACATTAACTTTAAGTTTTATCTTACTCATCAATAGTTTAATGGTGTAAGAAATGTTTAAATCATGGATGAGTGGTAGGACGCCCATGCTGCCAATGCACTAGCATTAAAATGTTTACATAACATATCAGTTGCTTTCCTGTAAGTTAATTTGAATTTTATTTAAAATAAAAAAATCTCATAATGTTCGTGACAATTTGGACTTTTTATAAAACATTTCAAGGAAATAACACATGGCTAGAAAGATACGGCGTCATCTTTTGTGTGCAATTTATTATTTATAATAATAAACAAGTATTTAACGTGCATTTTATGAACACAGATTCATACCAACTCAAAACACAAACAAAAGTTGACCTTACAACAACAACATATGACGTCCTTCAATTGTCATCCCTTGGTCCATCACGTCCGTCAGAAATATGATAATAATGGGCTAGTTAGGCTTACAATGATTGCTCTATGTGCAGGTTTGTTTATTATTTCATAAGGCTATGCTTATAATTTTATCTTACTAGAGGCGGAAAATTTAGGTATTGAAAAATAAATGCTACATCCCCAACAGTTGTAAAATAGGCGGGTATTTCAGGGAAATTTGTCTGTTTTGATACTGTCATGTCCCATAAGTACGGGTAAGATTTTAATACCTAAACCAATGGAATCACTTTTTATTAAATGATGATGGCAACTATCACGAAATATTCAATGATGTGGCTGCAGTAGGCCTACTATTAAATGCAATATATATATCTACACCATTATTGATTACAAACTATTTTTTGAATAGTTAATGTCACCAACAAAAATAAAATCAATTTCAGAAATGATTTGTGTATGCATATTTTTTTTAGCAGTCCCCCATATTTTTTTAAACTATGAATATATCTAAAAAATGTATTTAATTAATAATACTTCCTTTTAAACATGTTTCAAAACATTGATTATATTACGCTTTCATTTGCTTTTTAACACAAAGGAATTCCAGCTCTAATTGGCCATTATAAAACAATTTGTGTCCTTTCTGCATATGTGTCTGCGCTTAGAAATCACTGAAAACTACGACCTAATTACTCACGAGCTTCCATGATAGTTATATTTATTTATTTTACTAATTGTCACCATGATAATTTTTTATCATCGATTCTCACTAGCTGTTTTGGTTGTCCAAATATTGACTAATTCAGTTAGGGGCCTAATATATTAAGTTGCAGAAGGTGGAATTTAGAAGAAATGTTCTATATATGTGTGGACCTTCACCTTCCTTGTTTGCCTGTCTACCAGCTCTGAGTGTCAGAAGCGACCCTCAGAGAAGTTAGTTGGCTTGTTAATACCTAAGAGTACCGATCTGTTGACACAGACCATAACCTCTTTTTGAGAAAGTGTTTATTGATTGTGGAAGGCAAATGGAGTTTGGGAAGGTAGGTGTGAGTTGGAGAACGTGTTCTGTTGTGAAGTAACTATATAGTGCCCTAGTACACTGTGATGGTAAACACAAGTGTAGTCAGGCCCTATGTGTAGGATGGTGTGTGTGTAAGTTCTAGAAGGGCTGAAAGAGAAAATTAACAAGATTAAGTTATGCCCTTAGTGAATGATGGATAAGTGATTGTGAGTTTGTGAAGTTGATTATTGGGTGGGGGTCTACTCCAGTCTGGGCTTTTTATATAGCCTAGGCTCTTGGGGGTTGTATTGCCCAAGGTTTCTTATTATTTCGTTCTCTTCCAGCAGGAGGTTTTTATTGTAAAAGCTAGCGTCTCGTTTCACGAAATGATCTCTTAGGGTCTTGGTGCCCGTCTCTGCGTGGATGAGCGCATGGTTGGTCCTTGTGTTTACACCAAGAATGGATCGGAGAACTCTGTTCTGGACCACTTGGAGCTGGTTTAGCACGGTGGGCGAGGCATAGCTCCACGCCTCGCAGGCATATAAGAGAATCGGAAGGATTAGAGCTCTGTAGAGTAGCAATTTAATTTGGGTGTTGAGCTGTTGGCTCTTGAAGAGCAAGTAGTTCCGGACATATATCCCCATCGCCTTTTTTTTGGGTGTTTTCCACGTGGGGTTTCCAATTTAGGCGGGAATCTATAGTGATGCCGAGGTACTTGAGTTCCTTCGAGTAGGGGATAGCTTCGCCCAGGACCTTGAACTGGTTTTGTGGCTGAGAACTCCTTCTGGATATGTTGATGGCCGAGGATTTCGTTGGGTTCACTCTTATTCTCCACTTCTCTAGCCAGACACTGAACTGGTCCAGGTATCTCTGCATGTGGTTGAAAGCATACTTGATATTTTTGTGCGCTGTGAAGAACAGAGTGTCATCGGCGAAAAGTCTCACCCTAACTTTAGGATCTGTCGGGACGTCCGCGACATACACACTGTACAGGAATGGCGATAGTGCGGACCACTGCGGCACTCCCGCTTGGATGTTGTGTCGGGATGATTTCTTGCCTTCCATTTTAACTATAAAACAGCGACCTCGTAGGAAGTTCCTTATTATGTGTATGTATTGTTTAGGGAAGTGGAAGGAGATCATCTTCCGAATGAGTCCGGTATGCCAGACCTTGTCAAACGCCTTTTCCACGTCCATTAGAACCACGAGCGTCGATTCCTTTCTGTTAAAACTTTCCGTGGTTTCTTCTACTAGGCTAGTGATAGGGTGAACCGTTGAGTGGTGGCTCCGGAAACCAAACTGGGTGTCGGGGAGTACTCGTTGTGTGTAAGCAAAAGACTTCAGTCTCTCGAGTAAGATTTTCTCGTAGATCTTGCCGAGACTGCTGAGTAGACTGATCGGTCTCCGGTTTTGTGGGAACTTGGAGTCCTTTCCCGGCTTCGGAATGGAGATTACGTCTGTCAATTTCCAACAAGTTGGGAAGTAGCCCCATCTCAATGTGGCGGAGAAAATGGCCGTCAGAAGGGTGATGACTGTTGCGGGGGCATGGCGGATCATCTCATTTGAGATCTTGTCCGCTCCCAGGGCTTTTTTCTTCTTTAATTTGCTCATGGCCTGTTCTACCTCAGGTCTGGACACTGGGGGAGGGGAGGAGGGGGGGGGGTGGCTCCTCGAACGGTTCCTCTAGGAATTGATTTACCTCTTCTCTGATCTGTACCGAGAAGTCTTTGTCCTGAGGTTCGCTGTTTGCCGTAAATTGGTCCTGTAAGGATTCCGCAATAGCTTCGTCTTTTTCCTCGGCTGTGTATGACATCCCATTTCTTCCGTGGATGGCCGATGTTCTGGTTCTTTGGGGGCATCCTTTGAGTCGCTTGGTGATGGTCCAGACGTTGTCACCTCCGTTTACAGTTTCTGAGATGAATTCGTTCCATTGGATTAATTTTATTTGCTTTTCCCTTCGTCGTACTAGGGCCCTTAGTTTGTTGTAAATTGTCCGATGTCTCGGCGATCGAGAGGTCTGCCAGTCATGTCTTGCTTCCCTCTTTTGGGATATTAAAAGATTGAGGTCAGGGTGATCTCTCTTTAGTTTGATTATCGGCGCTTCGCAGATGGTTGACGTTCGATGGGCTTCGAGGAGTGTTGCAGTCAGTAGTGTGATCGAGTGATCCACCTCTTCGATGGTTCCTACATCCCACTCCTCCGGAATAGCTCTTGCCAGGGTGGCTTTGTATTTGGGCCAGTCCGTGATTGGGGTGTTTCTTCTTAGGAAAGAGGTCCTGATGTTGGTGTTTATCTGCAACCTGCAGAAGTTTGGGAGGTGGTCGGAGTCTAGTTAATTTATGGTATGTAATTCTTCGGGGTGTTGATTGAGGTCTGTGAGTATGAGATCGAGTACGTCTGGAGGGATTCTGTAGTTCGAGGGGTTGTATGTTGGTTCCTCCGGTGCCAGAACTAGGTAGTTGTATTGGGTTGCGTGTTGTGTCAAGGTGCGGCCTGCTTGGTTGGTTGTGCGGCTGTTCCAAAGAGTGTGTTTCGCATTTAGGTCTCCGGTGGTGAAGAAACATTTTCCTGCCGTTAACGTGTTTAAATCTTGCTCTGTGAAGGGTACCGATAGGCTCCTGTACACGGCTGTAAAAGTTATCTCCCTCCGTGGTAAGGGGACTATGACTGAGGTTGATTCAATGTTTACCATGCCGGGTATGGTTGTGTGGTAGTGATTTATGTTTCTTTTTACTAGTACGGCAGTTCCCCCATCCCTTCCGGTAGGCCTGTCTGTCCTGTGGGTGTCATAACCGTAAAAACTCAGACGTTTGGTTGGTGTTAAATGCGTCTCGCAGATGAGGGCAATATCTACCCCGTACGTTTGTAGTAGTTGTTCAAGCTCATGGGCCTGTTGCATTATGCCGTTGGAGTTCCAAAACATAATGTTAAGGGAGTCTTGTGGATGAGGAGTTTGATTAATTATCATCTCGGTAAAAATCAGTGACCACTTCTAGGAGAGTTAGGGCCTTAGTAGTTTTGTCCGGAGCTGTTTTTAACCGGGTCATATATAGTTTGAGGTGTGAAAGGAGGCCTGAAAGTTTTATGTCCTTAAATATTTGGAAGAGGCCACTTAGGTCGGAAGTATCGTTAGCGTTGGCGTTGGTCTCGTTGGGTTTTTTGGGTAGATTGACAACGGCTGCAGCGTATGTCATCTGCTTGGCCACGGGAGAGTACGTGGTCGTTGTTTTGGTGTTTGTTCTAAGTCTCTGTGTGACCTGACTTGGTGGAGCAGATATCTCCGCTGGCTTTTGTACCCCGTGAGTAGGTTTTGTTATCCGTTTGTCCCGTTTTTCCAACTCTCTAACAAGAGCGGGACAATTCCTATAGTTGGCCGCGTGTTCACCCTTGCAGTTAACGCAGCGTGCCGGTGTGGTTCTGTCTTTTTTGGCACATTCCGTAGTCAAGTGCTCCCCGAGACATTTGACACATCGAGGTGTTTGAGAACAATTGTTTTTTGAGTGGCCAAAACGTTGGCAGTGGTGGCACTGGAGTATTATGCTCGCAGATTTATTATATTCTTCTATTTTCACAACTGTGTGGTTTATGGCCCTGACTTGTTATATCTCGGCTACTGACTGTGTTTTCTCCAGAGAGCATACAAATATGGGGAGTGGCCTCGGTGTTGTTAATTCTGGAGTGGATTTCGTGAACAGTTTTCTCACGTTGATAAGCTTGAACCCCATTTCGGTGAGTTCTGAGGTTATGGACTCGCATGACATGGTCGAGTGGAGGCCCTTGATCACTATCTTGAAAGCTCTGTCCCTCTGTATCATATATGTATAGTG
Organism: Timema shepardi; assembly: GCA_902151425.1. Lineage (NCBI taxonomy): Eukaryota > Metazoa > Arthropoda > Insecta > Phasmatodea > Timematidae > Timema > Timema shepardi. Next base: position 91,082 of record CABFVX010001823.1, on the reverse strand, counting down.
TTCAAGGTTGGTTTCTTTTAAGAGTTTCAGGAGTGTGGTGTAGTCCTTTAAGGAGCTTGTGACGATTTTGATTCCCTGTGCCATGCAGTGGAGTTTGTATTCGTCTTTCAGGGTTGTCCTTAAAAGTTTGATAATGTTATTGTATTCCGCCAAGTTTGAGATTATAATCGGTGGAGTTTTTACCTTTTTTACTGGTTGAGAATCCTCATTGTTGGTGGAGTCTGTCGATTCCATAGTGGAGCCCTGTTGGGCTATGGTGTCTTGCCCACTAACTAGTGGAGCGAATTTGTTCGTTACCTTGATTGATTTAGGAACTGGGACGTCCACTCCTGGTTTGGTCCTGTGCTTGCGTTTTAGAGTTGAGACTGGTTCGAAAGTTAATATTTGGTGTCGCTGGTTACCTTTTATGATTTGTGAGTGCCCAGGATGATGAGAGTCTGTGGTACATTTCATATGTTTGTGGAAGGAGAGTGGAAAACTATTTATTAAAAACCACCTGCAGAACACCCGATCGAATTCGAACCTTGATCCCCCCGTCATTGGCAATCCAGTATACCTATTGCGAGAGCAACGCCTTAGACTATTCGACCACTGAAGTGGGTGCCTTGATAGTTACACATGTTAGTAGATGACTTGTACTGATATCAGGAGCTACCTCAGTACGAAAACACCACCCTTGTACACCGTGAGGCATCAGTTTATCCCACAGATATTGAAACAATTCAACATTTGTTGGCTGTTTATTATTTTCGTTTTAACAGGGATATGATTTGAACGTTAATTTTATGAACTAACAGACTATAACAGGCACGTGACTTATAAACTAACAGACATTTATAATATACAACATACATTTATTTTTCGTCATCAATTCATAAATGTGAAAGAGAAAGCCTAAATAACTCAACTATACCCGCTTCGGTGGCCGCATTGTCTTCCAAAGGCCGGGAGATCAAAGTTTAATCCCAGTTGAGAGTATTTAAGGAGGTTTTTCCGTAGAGTTTTCCACTCTCCTTCTATGCAAATACATTCCTTCTAAAGTCAACATCTCTAATACACAACACATTAGTTTAATTAGTAAATAAACTAACAACCCTAACGAGTAGTAAGACACGGTGATAAAATTAAGAAAATAAAATTCAACTATAAATCTTTCCACTGAAGACCCTATGAGCACTGAAACCAGTTCTCTTATTTCAGCAGACAGATGCGCATCCAACTGATCCAAAGTATCAAACTTTGATAAAACGACTACCGTCCATTTTTGAATGCTCACGGGCTGTTACATTTTCATAATTAAATCTATGTAAACCTGACTGTATTAGAATGTCATTACGTAATTAGGCCATACGCACAACATATTATTCAGGATTTTAATTTATGGAAAAGAAATGAGGACAGTAACTTAGAGAAAATGCACCCACAGCAGGGTGTGGGCAGGATCTGAAGCCCGCAGTGAAAATAATATAAGGAAACAAAAAATTGGCGTATTCAGCTGAGAATCAAACCCTATCTCTTCTATTACAGTGATCAAGTAAGATGCAAACCTAACATATTAAACCCCTTGGTTATCGTTTCAAGTCTTAATTTGCTATAATCACAAACGTCCGCCTTTATAGGCCTAATGTTTAGCTTACATTACACTGTATTTAATCAATGTAGGCCTATATAAATATTTTCATTTCAGCGACACCACTAAGACAAAACATTTAAATGTTTAAACGAAGTTATACAATTGTTTGACTCCGTGGCTATGTAAGCCTAAGTAGCACGTCTAGGGATATATGCTTCGCTAAGAGTCCCTGGATCCATTCCTGGAACGGCCATAGAACTTATCATTGGTGAACTAGGATAATTTCCTTTCAAAGCTTTTAACAAACGCTACCCGAATCAGTGGTAAAATGCTCTAATACCTCAGTGACTCAAACATTAGAATGTATTGCCGATGATAGGGTGATTGGCTTTTTCCCCCTAAATAGTTTTCCACCGTTACTTGAATAAAAACTGGATGTATAGTTTTCCAATCTGCCTACACGGAAATTCGGGTACATTTTCTCCGATATTGCCGATGATGCGGTGATTGATTGGCTCTCGAATTTTGGTTGGTTGTTCCCGAGGCCTTTTTTACCCCTAAATAGTTTCCCCCCCGTTACTTGAATAAAAAACTGACCTAGACATTAGGTTGGAAACAATAATGGACGTATAGTTTCCCAATTTTCCTACACAGAACTGCGGGTACATTTTCTCTCAATTATACCTTCCTAGCATAGTTGTGTAAATGGGTGAGTAGTCATTATTGTTAGCAAGATATCGTGATCTTCTTCCTAAAAAAAAATGACAACAAAAACTAACGTCTGGGAAACCGTTCATCCTGTCAATTCTAATGTTAATATAATTTTTAATATAAGTGATGTTCAAATATAATCAGAGCTTACACTTTTAATATTCTTAGTTAAAAAATATATCACAGCTTTTTAGACACTAAGTCCAATTTTCATATAAAAGGCTTATTAGAAAATACAAATATATATTATGGTGACCAAATTTGATCAGACTTTACTATATTAATAGTTATTAAAGGTATTGATATTATATATTAAAAGTTAAGATAATATGACCTGACACCCGTTTCGGTGGCCACGTGTTATAGCTCACGACTCTTGCAGTAGACTAGACTGCCGTTGATGGGGAGATCGAGGTTCAAATCCTGGTCGGGTAGACTGAGCGTTGTTTTTACAAAATGGTTTTCCACTCTCCATACAGGAAAATGTTGTTACACTTCCTATAAATATAACTTCACTAAAACCATTAGCGTAGTTAGTACATAAGCGTGTAACCCAAATGGGTATTAAGGTGTGGTTCTAAAAAATTTAAATATCTTAATAGGCCTAAACAATATAACATTATTAATAAATTATAATTTTTAATACTTATATATAAATAAATGTATTTTTAGTTCTTACAATCTTTCAAATTTTACTGCCAAATAAAAAGTTGATTTTGCCCCACACACTTGTTTTATGAAATATGCAAGCACACACTCTTTCACGAAACAATTACCTAATTATTATAAATATGTATTTATACATACTTTTATTTATCAAATAAATGCACAATAAAATGCAATCATGACCTTTATAAAAAATATTTTTATTTGAATCAGTAGCTATTCTACACCTGCTACTGAAGCTTCCCCTTTAATTTTCCTTCCGGATACTGCGAGTCCAATACTTACAGTGAGCGCGGGCTACATTAGGTCCGTGGGTCGTCAGTTTAACCCCATTTACTTACGTGACCGAGTATCAGAACTCAATGTTGGCTACAGAAATTCAAATTGCTATTTAGATTTATTTATTTTTTATTTATTTATCAACGCAGCTTACTAGCTGTTCGGGTTATTTGCTTAAGTACTAATTACGCCAATGGGTTAGGAATGGGTAAGGTTGAATTTAGAGAAAGTGAAACCACATTTGCATGAAGGGAGGGTAGAAAATAATTTAGAGAAACCACGCCATTTCACCCGAATGAGATTCGAACCTTGATCTCCCCGTTCTCAGCAGTCTATATCAACACGAAACTAGCGCATTCACTAACTACACCACCGAGGTGGGTGGATTTTTAGAATTACATAGCTTTTAATTTCTTGAGTTGAGACTTTTGTTGGATTTTTGTGCATTTGTCAAGTGGTTCCTCTAAAACCTTTATATATTTCAGCTTTCTAGATCATCGAGAATTAAAACACTTCTAGATAAATAAAATATAAATATACTATTGAAGATGTTTTAATATAAATGGATAATATAGAGAAATCTATTTTAATATATCTAATACAAACACAGCCGTAACAAAAACGGGAGTTTGAGGGCTTAACCTTCCCACATTCCATAAAAATACTATTTTTAGTAAAGTATTATGGTATTACTTTTCATTGTCTTCTCTACAACATCAATAATGTTTTATAAACTTTAAATTCCTTCAAGTAAGATTAGATAAATGGTTAAAAAAAAGATTCCTTGCCACCTTTTGTTGGGGAATTACACTATTACAAGCTACTTCCAATAGTATCCACCCGTTCTCTTTACCCCTCCATAATATGTTTCGGTATGGCCTTGAATTTAAATATCTACCTGTTAAATATATCTAACATGTTTCTGTACATAGCCGTAAATTGTTAAATGTCCTTGGTAGATGATAATTTCGTGTTGTAAACCTGAGCTAAACATGTTCATTCTACTGCTACAAATCTGTGCTTCATTTCCTCCAAACTAGGGATCAGCACATTTTGATGTACGGGATTGCATTACAACATGAATCAGCTTGACCTTGGCCTTCTTCAAGGTGTCGTGCCTTAGACAATGACAAACCATATTTTTTTTATTTAGTACCGCGTCTTACTACCCGTTAGGGCTATACGCTTAGGTATAAATTACGTTAATTGATTAGGAATTGGGAAGGTTGAATTTAGAGGAAGTGGGCCCCCATTTGTGTGGATGGAGAGTGGAAAAAACATTTAAGGACACCCTCCCTCGCCCCAGTTCACCCGACCGAGATTTAAACCTCAATCTCCCCATCCTTGACAGTCTAGCTTAACTCGAAACTAGCGCGTTAGCCAACTACGCCGCCGCCGAGGAGGGTCAACTATCTTATAGATATGTAGTTTGTAATAGGTCTAGTTTAGTATGTATTTTATTCATCTCTCTTATGCATGCCCAACACTGTTATTTTTGTTTATTTGGTTTTATTTAGCACCGTGTCTTACTGTACGTTTGGGTTGTATGCCTATTCAATAGTTAGATTAATGGGTTAGGAACTAGGAACGCTTAATTGAGAGGAAATGCACCCTCATTAGAGAGTAGGGAAAATGGAAAATCATTTAGGGGAAAACCATCCTTTGTGTACGCGACCGGAATTGAACCCCGATCTCCCCGTCTTCGGCAGTCTAGTCTAACATGAAAGTAGCGCGTTAAGACCACTGGGCCACTGAAGTGGGTCCCAGCAGTGGCTTCGCTAAAGATTTGTAGGGGTTGAGGTTTGAGAAAAGGGGGAGTAAGTGACGGTTGAAGTGACCCTCAGTCTCAACTTAAATCTCCCTTACTTCCTAAGGCTTAATTTAGTTACATACAGTACTCTATTCATATAAAAAGTTATTTATCTCAGATATAGAAAAGCTGCTTTACATTCATACGTAACGCAAAAAAAAAAAAGATCTTGTCAATTTTGTAACAACATTTTTTTTAAAAGAACCTTCTTACGAAAATTTTTCTGTACTACGTTTATATATTATACCTTTTATTCATAATATATATATATATATTATATATACACATTATACTGCTAGGATCGGGGCTCGAATACAAGTTGGGTGTATTGAGGGTGGTTTTTCCTAAACGATTCTCCACTATACCTCCACGTAAGTGTGCGTGTAATTCCTTTAAATTTAACCTTCCTCATCCCTAATACTAACACATAGACGTACAACCCAAACGGGTGGTAGTACACGGTGCTAGAATACATAATATATATATATATATATAGTATACAGTAATACACGGTGCTAAATTACATATATCCCCTTGGCAGTGCGGACCGGGTTGGGGGTAGACGGGTTGACCCATCCAAGGGGTTCGACCCAGCTCGGGCGAGTGGCAATGCTACATTTTTTGACCCTGTAGAAAGACCTTCCTCGTAGGGAAATAGAATGAGATAGAGATAAAAAGAGATTGAGTGGGGAGAGGGCTGGCGCAAGGGTGATGGGGAACCCTTGGTTGGGTCAAGTCCATCCATCCACGAGTTTCTCTCTGTAAGACAAAAAATACATGTTATCACCGACCATTCCCATCAAACCCTTCGGGCACCGTGTCTTACCAACCGTTTGGGTTGTACACCTAAGTGCTAACTATGATTATGTTTTAGGGATGAGGAAGGGTAAATTTAAAGGAAGTGTACTAACATTTGCGTGGAGGTATAGTTTAGGATCGTTTAGGGAAAACCATCCTCAGTGAACCCAACTGATATTAGAATCCCGATATTGGCAGTTTAATGTATTGCAAGAATTATGCCCTAGACCATGTGGTCACAGAAGCAGGTTGTTTTATATATATATATCCGAATATTTACATTATTGAGGTTAAGGAAGGTGGAATTTAAAGAAAATGTAATTGTATTTGATGAAGGTAGTGTGGGAAACAATTTAGGAAACACCTTACCAGTACACCCTTCCAGGATTTTAACCCCTCCCCTTATCTTCAAACTCCAGACCAGACGAGATGAGACTGACGCCTTTGTCCGCGTGCCCGTTGATGCGGTCTACTAAGCTATTTATAATATTTTCAAACTTGGGTGATTTTAAAAAATCGGCTAATATTTGGAATTGACTTTGTAGAAATGCGGTACTTTGTTCAACACTCAGATCACCTTGATATTGTGATCTTTATCTCAGTGATCGGACGACCCTAAAAATAAACTTATTACTTTTGTTTTATGTGGTTTATTGCCAACACTCATTTTTACAGATAAAATGTTAAACTTGTTAATCACCAGCATTTATAGACTGTCTACTTACGGTATTAATGTATGATTGCTGCTACGTTTGATGTAAACATAATAACACAATTTTAAGATAATATTATTTATTGAAAGTTTCTGCATCCCCCTAAAGCTGCCATTCTACCAACGCAGCTATGGCCTTACGCCTATGCGCAGGGATGGTGCAATCATCACATGGTGGTTGACATTAAGACAAAGATTGTCACCAAGATGTGTTATCATTGTCAGTTACTATTTTAAGGAAGAGCCAGTGTTTACGTGCTACTCTCATAGTAAACTAGACTGCCGATGACGGGGTGATCGAGTTTAGAATCTCGGTCGGATATACTGAGGAATTTTTTTCAAAATAATTTTACACTCTTATTCCACGCAAATACGGGCACAATTCATCTATTTATAACCTCCATAATCCATAAAAACATTAGTGTAGTTTGTATATAAGCGTTTAACCAAAACAGGTAGTAAGGCGTGGTGCTAAAATAAAATAAATAACTGATTTAACAGTTTATAATAACTAGAAAAGAAGATCTTTTAAAACTATATTTTTAATTTTTTGAAATGTGACTGTACATTATGTCGGATGGTAGGTGGTAATGTTCAGGATCAAAATATAGATACAATGTAAGCTATAGAAAAATAACAGCGATTTGAGAATTTAAGCTGGAGAAAGATATAAGACGACCAGTAAACATTAGCACCCACGGCAGACCTTGTAGCATCGACCTTCCACTATGATACGTCATCTTATTTGAGGCATAAAGTAAATATTCCTCCAATTCCACAACCCCTATTCTCTAAGTATATTTCTCAAGGTTACCGTGTTTTTAATGGCACTGTCATTCACAAAACATTTCTCTTTCGCTTAGACTGGTAGTCAAGTTTCATTATGGTATTCGAGATGAAGACACACAAGCATGATAAAAACAATAATAACAGCTTAGACGTGACAAAACCTTAGCTATCGCTACTCTCAGCGTAATTAGGACAATGTGCTAGAGACTGATATCAGTGGTCAAACAGCAGCAAAGTCAGGCGTCTTTTTTATTAACTGGCGTGCCTATTTTACACTCTTAAAATATTAATATTTTGAAAATGACAAAGTGAAAATTAAAGCTATAAGAGTTCAAGCTCGTTGAAATACAAACATTTCGTTCCGCATCAATCAGTCAAAAAGGGTACAGCTCAAGATTATAGGTTCATATATTATTACAAAGCCTGGGACAGTTATGAACAAATATGCATAACAAACATAATCAATAAATCTAATACATGACTAGTGAAAATCTGAAGCGGCCCATTAAAACATTTAATACAAGCCATACCCGCCTCAGTGGCGTAATTGGCTAACGCGGCGGTCGTGTTGAGCTCAACTTCTGAGGACGGGGAGATCGAGGTTCGAATCTCGGTCGGGTGAACTGGGGGTGGTTTTTCCTAAATGGTTTTCCACTCTCCCTACACGCAAATGCGGGTTCACTTCCTCTAATTAAACCTTTCCTATTCCTAATCCATTAGCGTAATTAGTACTTAAAGCGTATAACCCGAACGGGTAGTAAGACGCGGTGCTAAATATGATGTATGATATAATACAAGCCACAAATAAAAAAATGCTTCCTTTCATATATTATATCATATGTAGCCCAGTTTGTGGAAAAATTAGTCGGTAGGCCTACATATGTACCTTTATCTAGGAGACGCCAGAATGTATTAATCGCAAATCCTTTCCGTGAACGTTCTTTCCATATCTCGATGAGATGATGGTGATAGTGATAGTAATCATGAGGGTATAGAACTATTGGACATTTTTAAACTTTACCTAAGCTTAACTAAGCAAACCCTTGTGACCATTGGAATAATTCCCCTTTCGGAAAAAATGTCAGTAGTATCAGTCTGAAATCGAACCCGGGGTCCTTATATTTATGGCTAAGTGGTTTGATCACTATATCATGGGTCAAGTTAATCCTTCCTTTAAACTTTTAAACTGTTACGCAGGTTTTTACAGGTGATATTACTTAAAACGTACAATGAATTTTAATTTAAATACTTTTTTAAATCAATTTATCTCAATTTGTTTACGTAGCATCACATATAACAATTTTATAACAGTTTCAGGGAAATGTTTAATAACTTCTTAGATTTATAAAAAGATTTATATGTTTGCACTTATTTTTGCTAGTCATATGTCTTAAATGTATTTATCATGCAGTATGTGATATTTAAACAAGAAGTGTATTAATCACAACTTGTGTATGTAGGGAATTCCGGGCCTCTACCGTGGTTCGGATCCCACGTTAAACTGTAGGTCCTCCATTTCATCTTCACAATCACCCTACCATTACACATTAGCGTAAGTGTGTATAACCCGAACGGGTAGTAAGACGCGGTGCTAATAATAATAGTAATACACTTTTTTAATTGACTTTTCTATTTTATTTTAAAAAATGGCGATGTTTTTTTGTATTCGGTTTCTTAAGTTAGGATACTGTATACACATAAAAAATATACTTTTTGTAAGCGTGGAAATTTTTACTATACAGTAGATTATACAGGTCAATTTTAAGGAAGCGTCTTTAAGTTTGTTTGGTCATGTTGAAAGGGTGAGTGTGGATCGAGTGAAGGAAGAGTATGTGGATCAAAAGGAAGGGGTAGACCACGTGAGACGTTGCTAAATATTGTAGACGAATGTGTGAAAAAGAGAAACAGGAGTTTTAAGAATTAAGGAGCATTTATGACTTGATGTATGGGTGGTGTTGAAGCGAAAGTAGTATGCAAGGTTAGGGTAGTGTGGATAAATTTAGTGATGATAAAATATGTACAGAGCTGTTGTTGTGGTTTGAGCCGTAAATTTTGAGAATAATTTACTAATTTTGGAAATGTTGAATTTGACATCGTTTTATAAAACTACAGTTTCATTTAGTTAAAAAAACAGCTCCACAACTCATAATATTTAGATTATTTACCACGTGTGCCAAATTAAACACACCGGCAGGCCGTTGTTTATCCATCGCTGCCATAGATCATTCGACCACCGAAGCGTGTATTAAGATATTAATTTGGTAAATATATTATTAAAAAACCTGGGACGATTATGGACAAGTTTAAATATTATTATTATCATAATTAGCACCGGTCTTACTACCCGTTCGGGTTGTATGCACTTACGCTAATGTGTAATGATAGGGTGATTTTGAAATGGAGGACCTACAGTTTAACGTGTAATCTGAACCACGGTGGAGGCCTGGCATTCCCCACATTCACAAGTTTGTGATTAATACACGTCTTGTCAGAGGTGAAGGAAGGGTTTGGTAATCAGATAAATCTGTGCCGGGACCGGGGATTGAACCCCGGACTCCCAACATATAAGTCTGACACCTTACCCCTAGACCACCAGGTACAAAAAATAAATATAAAGTTTATTAAAACCAGAGTAATTTGTTTGAATACTTTTAAAAATAAAACAGGCATAAAACCAATCTAGAAAACAAGTCAGTATAATCTTGAAGTTTATAATATATTTAACCTATTGCAACAGAAAAAGTAGATTTGATAGATTTTCTAAAATAACTTACTAATGCCTCTTAACTTACAAGAATTTGAGCATTATAGTATGTGCCTAAGGATAAAAGAAGATAAACATTACAGTTATGGATTCTAAGGTGTTAGGGGATGGCCAGAATGGGTGAGCGAGCGCGTGAGCGACTAAAAAATAAAATAGAACACATCGGTTGTAATGAGAGGGGGCCATACTGGATCGAGCGAACAAGCGCGCGCGCTCTCGACCCAGAACAGTCTATTATTATTATTATTATTATTATTATTATTATATATATATATTTAGTACCACGTCTTACTACCCGTTCGGGTTATACGCTTTAAGAACTAATTACTATAATGGATTAGGACTTTGAAAGGTTGAATTAGAGGAAGTGAGCCCACATTTGCGTGGAGGGAGAGTGGAAAAATGCTTAGGAAAAACCACCCCCAGTTCACCCGACCGAGATTCGAACCTCGATCTCCCCGTCCTCGGCAATCGAGCTTCAACACGACAAGCGCTTTAGCCAACTACGCCACCGAGGCGGGTCAGAACAGTCTAGTTTACAGGTGCTAGGCAATATTATTGTATATTGGTTCATTTATTGGTAGGAAAACTTCTCAATTTACATGATATTTGACATTTTCTATTGTTGATAGGTTTAACACACTTGCTAATAATGGCCTAATTTAATTGATAAGATCATAAATAATATAATGTATATATGTGAACCCGATATGTAAAAATACTTAAATATTGTAATCAAAGTAGGCCTTTACAAATAGGAATCACCATTAGCTTAGAGAGAGGATGGAGAAACTACAACAATAAATAAGTTGTTAAAACCACCACAGTCTGCTAACTACGCGCTCGCTCGCTCACTCACCAGTTTGGCCACCCAGTCGCTCACTCGCGCGCTCGCCAGTCTGGACGAACCCTTAGAGGAGTAGATTGCCGGCAAAGGATAGGCTGAGAGTCAAACATCAGCCGTGTGCAGATATTTTTTCCCCACGTGATTTATCACTTTGTTTTTAACATCCTCCTGCCAAACTAACTAAAGTGCATTTCCTCTTAAACTATACCCTTTCTCACTTCCCACTCCTAGGACTCTGTGGTATATATTACTTATGTTAAATGCAGTACTTGAATAATTCGAATCAAAAAATAAACAAATATGGCATATATTTGGGTCCCCATAGAAATAACCTCATCATTAGAATATTTTAAAAATAAATATAGAGCAACCAATATGGACAGCCTGACACCATGCTACAAAAATGTTGAAATTGACACTATCTGTCGAAAGTAAACGCTATGTAACACGTGACTTTACGCATTAACATACTACAATATATTAAATTAGCTTTTATAAGGCTATATGGTAATTACATGGAAGTTTGTGAGCTTTGTGAACTAATTGGTAATATTATAAAATTACCCACAGATAGACTTAATACATCACCCAATCATCCAGCCGTCCATTCATTAATGTGAAACGAAAATCCCTCAATATTAAGTATTACGGCCACACTGGGAATCGAGCATGGAGCCTTTAGATCAATAGGTAGATGAGCTAGTGATTGGGCCTAGGTGTAAGACTGATGATTAGATGTTGTTCCAATTTCAATCCAACTATAAGCATAAATCCTTGTGGAATGTCTTGTTCTTGAACTCCAGGCCGCTTCACCAGAGACGTGAAGGACTACCAGCTAGTGTACCCCTGCAAGGTGACGTCAGAGGGCGAGTTCCTGTCCCACTACGTGCCCCATCACTTCCAGCTGTCCAACTACCACGACACCAAAGCGCAGGGGGCTGAGAGTCACAGGCCCGAGGACCGGGTGCACTACAAACTCAAGTTTAATGGTGAGGACCACCACTTGGTGCTGGTACCCAACCATCACCTGCTAGCCCCTGGAATGATCATCGAGACAAGGACCTCCGGAGGAACCAAGGTGAGGCCCCCTGCCAGAGATAATATTGGTGTAGAGTCTGTTTGGGTTAGTACGTCTCATTATCAACAACAAAATGTAGGCAAAAATCATCAGCAGGTTTATGATAAGTTAAAAGTAAAATTTTGTTGTTGTTTAAGGTTGTCGTTTTTTAGTTTAACGTATCCTTACCAGAAAATTTATGCTTCTAAGATTAAAGCAGAAGGTAAGAAACCTAACGCTAGCCTTCATCTATCAAGTAAAATGTGTTTTGGTAAGGTCACAATAGAAGATTTTAAGACCATGTAGGATTATTTTAATTAGGTTCTATATAAGTTATCAAACATTTTCTAAAAACACTTTAAACTTTTAAATTAGTCAGAACTCTCGCCTACAATACTTCTAGGTACTCTCCCACGTAACACCTTTAACGTATGGCTGTATACAATAGAAGAAGCGTTTATTACTCTTAAGTAGGCTCTTTGTATGTAAATATTTCCATTATATGATGGATTATCCTAACATATATCAAAGATTAACACACTACAAAAAATCTCTGCAAGTCAGCTAACCTAAATTTACAGTAATCTTAAGGCCGATATGGGTATTGAATCTGGTACCCTTTGATTAACAGGTAGACTACAAATTGGGCTAAGATTTGGGACTTTTGATTAAGACGAGTTTTCGATTATTTATTTCTCTAAGTTGATTTGTTTGTTAAGTAAACAAATCAGTACTTGATTGAACTCTTTATTTGCTACCTCCTGTGACAGGATGATCCCCTGTCCAACGTTGAACTGAGACCAGCGGGCGACTTGCAATGTTTCTACCACGGACACGTCAGAGGTCACGAGGGTTCTAAGACAGCGCTCTCTACGTGCTACGGACTGGTAAGTCCATCTTCCCTCAATTTGGGTTCTCAGCCACATTTACTTCCCCTCCCCCCCTTTTTCGACCCTCCTTGGAACATCCCTATGTGATAGAACACTTCATATAATTATTTAATACCTTATGTTCAAGCATTATGAGCTCAGAAAACCCTTAGTTGAGAAAATAATAAAACTGCAATTCTTTTTTGTAATCGAACATTTTTTTCTAGAAATACTAAAAACACCGAAGTAATATTTAAATCATCAATAACGTTTAGTTAAAAAAAATTACAAATGATTTATATGACTTATTCAATAGTTTACTTTTTTACAGCCTGCTAGGGCTAAACGCATAGGCCTATGCATTAATTACACTAGTGTGTTAGGGATAAGGAAGGTTGAAATTGGAAGAAAACCCGCATTTTCATGGAGGTAAAGTGGAAAAGAATTTAGGATTAGGAAAAACCACCCTCAGTTCACCCCACCGGGATTTGAGCCCAAATATCCCAGTCATCGGCACTCAAGTCTATTGTGTCAGTGACACCTGGGACCATTGGGAAGTAAAATGTTATAAATTGTGACCAAAAACTAGTTATGTTTGTTTTTTCCTTAAAGTTCCTTCCTAACATAATCCTACTATATTCGGATTCTCAACAAGCAGTTCGTAGATAAATACTTCAAAAGAAGTAAGGAATCCAACTTTCAGATAACGAATGAAAAAATACATTTCATAAGCATTTAATTTATCAATTTATTAAAATTAAAACTAATCTAAATCTAATTTATCTATTTCACAATTTTTACATCCCACTCATAGCTTTTTTTTTAACATACACTAATAATTTAGGGATACATTTTTAATCGTTTTTATTTTAATGTTATTTTTTAAATTTGTAATTTATTTTATATATATTCGTTTGATAATAAACAATTACCTGGGATGAAAAAAACTGAAATCCCTGTTAATTATTTAGTGTGACTAATTTTTATTAATTCTAGTATTTTTTAAATTATTATTGGGTGTTCTGTCTTATGACATGGCCAATGCTTCTGTCAGTGAACTTAGACCGCCATTATACCTTGTCCTTTACCTCCTCCTTGAGTTTGTATTACATCTGTTACTGTTTACAGCCTGTAGCCTGAGTCAGTTATCTTATTCAAGAATTATATTTTCCACTGCCGGCTTGCTAGGCCAGTCGTAGTTTCATATGCCCTATAATCTAACTTAAGACTAGGCTAGGCAAAACATCCAGTCCCCGGCCGTTAATTCAGGGTACACCCACATTTCAACAATGATAAATTTTTCAGCCATGCCGGGAAATGAACTCGGGAACCTTAACTCAGTAGACAGACACACTGCCGACTGAGCTAAGGTGTCGGATCGTAGGATCAATAAAATATTATACTACTGTCAACTTTAAAACATGCTAGAGGTGGATTCAGAATTATTTCCTGACACACACACACACACACACACACACACACACACACACACACACACACACACACACAC
>CABFVX010001823.1:49224-76382 GCA_902151425.1 Timema shepardi | reverse complement strand
CACACACACACACACACACACACACACACACACACACACACACACACACACACCGAGGGACACCCAGTGGGACGGGGATCCGGAAATCCCCCTCTTCAACCGGGAAATGTTGTAAAATTTAAGCCTTAAAAGTGGTGTCTTGATGTCTTGAGGTCATCATTATTTTGTAGTCAACTGGAGGAAACTTGTCTGAAGTGTCTGATTTCTACATCCGCTTCGAGGTTTGTAACTCTCATATCAGAGTTGAGAAACAGGCAAACTATCCTTTTACAGTTCAGATCCTTACACAGCTACATCTTCAAAACCATCACTAAATTTTGGTGACCACAGCTTTTGAAGCTGTCCAACTCTTTGTAGCCATGATTTTGGAAATCTAGAGGAAAGTTTATTGACTATGTAGTTAAAAAAAGGAAGGTACATTGCAGTACGTGCAGTACGATATTACTCTTCAAATGACTTACTTGACTTCGATTAAAAGTTGGGTTCGTATTTTCCAGTTTTTTTTGCAGGCTCATTATTCTTTGTTTACTGATTTATGTTCCCATTTCCCTTCCCCAATATTCAGAGTTTTCTTAGAGTTGTTTGAATAAATCATAGCTTTTGACACGTTTCTCTTGGAGGCTTTCTATTGTCACTTTGACAAGCTGTATTGCTCAGAGTACAACGATATTCTCTGCCTGTAACTTCCGAGCTAAGGACAGAGTTAGTCCCAAAACAACTACACTGACGAGGAGCTCTGACGACAGTAGAAATTGGAAGAATGCAAATGCGTCACTACTTCTAACTTCAGGTGACTGAGTGATAGTTTCCAAGACTGTAAAGAGGCAAATAAGAGTGTCCAAATATGTCAAAGCAGTCTCGTGCCTTTCAATCCCTCTGCTTTCGCACATCTTTTAAAGGGCAAGTTTTCCTTATATGAGCCTATCTTTCATTTTCGCATCACCGCACATGCAATTCTCCTAGCGAATTTTGGTGGAAGCTGAAGCAGAATTTATATTTACAAATTGGGCTCGTTATATGAAGTTGGGGAGTTGTTACGATGGATGTCGTATACGTCAGGTTGTCGCAAAATAGGCCCGCTATATTTGGATATGTATAATTTTCATTCTAATTATAATAACAAATAAAATTCAGCTATGTTTTTAAATATATACCTTTTGGTGGTGTATTTTATCGTTATCTGGAGGAGGAGGGGGGAACGTGCCCCTGTAACCCACGTCCTAGACCTGCTAGAGAAGCATGCATTATATTGATAGGTTTTATCTCATTTGAATAGTCAAAACATTTTCCTATAAACAAACTGAAGGAAAATTTTCCCCTGAAACTTATCTCGCATTTCTTCATTTTGTAAATAGTGGTATAATATATTCATTTTTAGGACGGTTAAAATATTTGTCATCCTAAGACACTTAGGACATGCCAGTCCAGTCCACTTCTGTTTACTGTTGGGGCTGTATACGGAATTAAGACTGTCTCAAACGAATCTTCTCTAAATGTACTTAATGAGTTTAAATACAAACATATAATAAACTATAAACCATTGTTGTACAGCCGGCTAAAGGCTGTTTTGTTATGCCATTATCTATCGCATTGCGAAAGTAACTTTTTATTTTATTTCTTAATGTTTATAATATGTTACGTCAACAGTTTATACTTGTTGGCGAAGTTATCAGTTATTACCGCTCTATTATTTGTAGATATAGCCACACTATTTGTCCTGTCAAATATATGCTAGACGTAAAAAGTAGTAAAATTAATTATTCGTTTAGTTAAAAGCTAAGCTTTAGCGTGGGATGTTTCAGCTTATAAACAATTATTTAACATCTAATCTAGATATATTTAATCCTACAAATAATGCATTTATTTTATTTTCAGGACTCATACCAGAATAATGAGTTCTATAATTTATTTATAAGATGTAAATCAATATCCTGACACTGATTAATATAGAAAATGATAGAGCACATTCCAACGACAGACACTTTTATTTTATAGCATATTAAATTATTATCAGCACCGCGTCTTACTACCCGTTCAGGCTATACGCACTTACGCTAATGTGTAATGGTAGGGTGATTGTGAGATGAAATGGAGGACCTACAGTTTAACGTGGGATCTGAACCACGGTGGAGGCCT
Source organism: Timema shepardi (assembly GCA_902151425.1). NCBI lineage: Eukaryota > Metazoa > Arthropoda > Insecta > Phasmatodea > Timematidae > Timema > Timema shepardi. Next base: position 74,246 of record CABFVX010001823.1, on the reverse strand, counting down.
GGAATTCCCCACATTCACAAGATGTCTTGTCAGAGGTGAAGGAAGGGTTTGGTAATCAGATAAATTTATGCCGGGACCGAGGATTGAACCCCGGCCGCCAGCATAGAAGTCTGACACCTTACCCCTAGACCACCAGGTCACTATAGCATATTAAAAATACTTAGTTTAGGAGCTATATAACTTTAGACTTATTAGCCGCTTCAAACGTTTCATCTATGCCAACTTTAATGCTTGTTCTACCAAATGCACGAATCTCATGATAGGCTGTACTTACCAATTCCACGGGCAGTAATTCTTCTTCAACTCCATACTTCACATATGTTTTCCATGTGGGGACTTTCCTGGTAACGGTTCGTTTCATCCAGGAACGTGTTACTAAGAAGCGATAAAATTGAATGACAGAAACTCTTAGAAAGAGATAAAAAAAAGTCTTAAATCTCGGAAATTCATAAGCTGTTTTAACATGCATAAGATACACAAAGCGATTATCTCGGAGTAATCCTAACTTGGTAAAACATAAATTTAGATCTTTACCAATAACAAAAGAGAGATTATTCACCTTTAAATTCTACAAAACGCTATAATAATATATAGGCCTACGTTATTTATTCTACTATTATCCTTATATTTTAGTATCAGCTAAGAACGAATTATTCTAAAAAATCCTGATAAATAAAAAAACAACCAGACTATTGAATTTGACTGGAGACAAATTCAACTATACAAATATACATTTTTACCCCTACTGGTAATCAAAAACCCTCGATCTATAAATCAGTAGCTCGTTTCGGTGGTTAAATGGTCTAACATTTCCCTCCCACATTAAACTAAATTGCTGGTGACGGGTACATTAGGGTTCAAATATAGGTCTGGTGTATTGAGGGTGTGTTTTCCCTAAGTGGTTTACCACTTTAACTCCAAGATAATATGGCTATATTTACTTCCAATTTTACCTTCCTCCTCTCTATCAAGTGTAAATATACGTATCGCCCGAACTGGCACAAATTCACACAACAAATAAAGAGGTAAACATTTGCTATCTCTATTTAGCATTGGGATAAGACCATCAGTCTTTTAACCATAAAAACATTATAAGAAACATGAGGGAGCGACCGTTTTTGAAGCATTCGGTTACCACTCCCGAGTCTAACCAGGGAGAATGGGTTTCGAGTCCCGGGCAAGTTGTGTTCCTTGCAATGCAGTATACTAGTTCTCCTAGCCATCCTCTGTAAGCTTTCTTTAAACACCCTCGTTCTCCTTATATTATTATTATTATTATTATTATTATTATTATTAGCACCACGTCTTACTACCCGTTCGGGTTATACGCACTTACTATAATGTGAAATGGTAGGGTGATTGTGAGCTGAAATGAAGGGCCTAAAGTTTAACGTGGAATCCGAACCACGGTGGAGGCTTGGCATTCCTCACATTCACAAGATGTCTTGTCAGAGATGAAGGAAGGGTTTGGTAATCAGATAAATCTTTGCCGGGACCGAGGATTGAACCCCGGCCGCCAGCATATAAGTCTGACACCTTACCCCTAGACCACCAGGTCACCCTTTCCTTATATATCATTGGATTATACCTATACTATAAATCACTGACATTCCACTGGTAAATATGTGTAATAATAAGCATTGAACTTAATATGTGACAAAGACATATCAATAAATATGAAGAACCAACACAATATGGCAAAAGTGAAGAAAGGGTTTCCTAGAATAGTTAATATGTTTCTAATCCCCTTTCCTTTACCTTCGTCCACATATAGCAAGACATACCTCGAAAAGTTAAAATACGTTTTTCCTAAAGATATATACTAATAATAGTATTTATTTGGGCTACGTTTGTCTTTCCGCAGGCGGGGTTCGTTCGGACGAAACGCGGCACGTACATGATCGAGCCCGCCATGGACCACGAGCCAGTTGACGGGTTGGAACACCCTCACCTCCTGTTTGAGTACGACCCGGACCCCTTATTGGATTCCGTCAAGACTACCAACTGTGGGACTAGAGGTGAACCCAAAGGGACATAACAGTCTTGCTCCAGTGAGCTTTCTACATCAACACATTCGTCTGTTCCGCTCTGGTCTTGAGGATTATCAAACGGGGATACTATATTTACTAACGCGCTAAAAGCCACTGGAAGAATCTAACTTTCAGAGTGACAATAGCAGGAAATTGAATAGCCTCGTGCCGACATTGAGGCGTCAAACTTTAAAGTGTTGCTCAGTTTCCTCTGAGAGACTTTGTAGGCAATATCAATCAACCTGAAGAGCGTGAATACACCCTTATTAATGGAGTGATGGTTTGACTTTTCAAGAAGGATGAGGGGATGTTAACTAGAAGATTCTGGTTCTGGCAGAAACAAACAACTGTTTCAGACACCTACTTTGGTGGCCACATGGTCTAAGGTGTCACGTTCAAAATAGATTAGACTGCCGATGACAGGGAGATCGGGCTTAGAATTCCGATCCGGTGTACTGAAGTTTTTTTCCTTAAACGGTTTTCCACTCTTCATCCACGCAAATGCTGGTACATTTCCTCGAAATTTAAACTTCCTCATCCCTAGAACATTCGAGTAATTAGTACGTATTCGTACAACATGAGGAGATAGTTAGACGTAGTGATAAAAATAACATAATTTCTACAGACAACCTGGAGGAAGCCTTGAGCCAACGGAAGAGTCGGCGATCAGCCCACTCTGAGAGGCTAAAGGTAGATTCGTACACAGCTGAGAAGAGTGAGGTGATGTACCTGGAGACGCTGGTCGTGAGTGACTGGACTTTTCTGCAGTACCACAAGGAGTTGGACGTTGACAACTACATGTTGACCATCATGAACATGGTGAGAGAATAGGGCCTTGCACTTCCTGCCATGTTTGAGAATTAAGTTGGGTTTAATATCATCTTAAGCTAAGGCTGAGAAGAAAGTCCCATCTGTTAAAGGTGCCAGGGAGTCATTGAAAGACTAAATGATCATGAATACATTGTGAATTAAGAAAGGTTGGACGTCATAGAATCATGGAAGTATTGGAATCACCGAGTAAAGTTGTGATGGAAAATAATCTTGAGTTAAGGGAGGCCGCTTCAATCATCAAGAAGTTATCAATTGCTATCAGACAACACGGCTTAAAATACAATGGCTTGTGTCATTTTCTGGAAATACTATATTTTGGCCAAACTTTTACTTCCTTTCGCCCCTCACCTTTGTAATGATAAGAAGAAATAGAGGGAAAGAAAACTATGGACCTTCTTATCTCAAGGTAAAGAGGAATGCTCTCTGCTAGTTCTCAAATATTATTTTATGTTGTGAAACTTTCAAATCTAAAACTATAAATTGATTGTTGAAAATATACGTTCACTTCGGATTGTTTTATAAGCTACTACTTTATTTAATTCCTAATCATGGGATGGTTCAGAGACTACGCCCTATTTAGAGGGGACTTTTCAAAGTAAAACTATTTGTGTTATAATTGAGTGAGAAACAATTTTTATATAAAAGTGACAATGACACAACTAAAAGTATATTTGATGAGCAGCGTTGATTTAAACATTCTCAAATAATTAGTCTCAATTTACTAGGATCATATACAAATGTTTTAAGGTGGCTGACGATCTTTTTGATGGTTTTGAAGCTTAAGACTTGCCAATCTTGTAATAAATCCCACAGCTTGAGGATGTATCCCTTCAAGTAGGGGGTACCCTTCATTCAAGAGGTTCACTGTGACTTTTGCTGCTGGTTTACCTGTTTGCAGGCTTACAACATGTACCACGACGCAACCCTCGGTGTGCTCATTCACCTAACCATAGTGAGACATATCAAATTGGAGGAGGAGAAAGATGAGGTGAGGAAAAAACATGTGTTATGAACCACATCGGTGGACACGTAGGCTATGGCTTCCACCTTAACTGGACTAGTTTGCCGGTGATGGGGTTCTAACTTCATCCATCTGTAATGAGGATGAATTTTATCAATGGCTTTCCGCTCTCTCTACCCAAATGCAGGTTCGTATACTACACATTCTATCTTCCTCATACCAACCCCATTAGTGTTAATATGCGGTTAATACGGACGGGTAGTAGAAGCGCCGCACAAAAAAAAAGTGATGCTGGTAACTTATTTACAACGTATTTTACTAACTTTCTGGTATATATAAATATTTACACAAATGGGGTAAAATTGAAGAAGGTGAAGTCTAAAAAAATATAACCACATTAGCAAGAATGTCTAGTGGAAAACCATTTAGGAAAACCCCCTTAGTTCATTCAAACGGGAATTGAGCCCTAGCGTCCCCGTTGCCTGTAAACCAAACCAGACTAGGTTGACGTCATCACTGATGTAGGGGGTCGCATAGCTGATATATATTATTTAGCGGAAATATTCGTTGAAACTGACACATATGAGCCAGTTTTAATCTCAGATTGAGTACGCCTCAATTGCGGTGCTACACTAAATAAAATATGACACTTACCTAAATTCGAATGGAATGGGCCGTTTTCGCATGGTAAACTGGCCCATTCCGTTCTGGTCTAAGTAGGTGTTGTCCTGTATTTCGTGTAGCGCCACACTCGAGGTGTACTCAATATGACAATGAAACAGGCCCATGGATACAGAAATTGTTCTTTAGATCAACATCAATCACATCATTCTTCAAAAATGGCTAGTGCAGGCAAGTTTCAGCTAATCCACACTTTTATTCCCTACTCCTTTGATTAAATAGGTACTAACCGTGGTGTTAAATGATCCAAGGAGGAAACAAACTACTTTCATTTGTGTTTCAATTGTCTATATATAAATTATTATTATTAGGCCTATTGTTATTAAAGTTGACTTATAAAACAACATATAGGTTAATGTTTTTCTGACATTTCCACGTTCCTCCCCTTACCTCTCTGTTCTTCTTTTTCAGATGAATACAAAGGTTAGTGCGGCTTCCGAGGAGACACTGGAGAGTTTCTGCAAGTGGCAGAACGAGATGAACCCTGGAGACGACTCCCATCCAAATCATCATGACGTCGCTGTACTCTTAACAAGGTAAAGTTCCATTTTCATAAGGAGAACATTGCTAGGAAATACCAACATTTAAATTTTGTGGTCGACAATGTTACCATTTTACTATCATTATTAATGTTATTTTATATCTATTGATACCAAAAGTGACCACTGCAGATCACATGACTTGACGTTTGATTATCAAAAATTATATCTAGTAAATTTTCTAGTTGTCAGATAGGGTTCCTTCACTGGAGATTGGGCTGCAAGCAGCCTTTCCATTAGGAACAGGTCACTCGGTTTCAGTCCGGAATGATAACAGGCCTCGTGGTATAGTAGTAAAAGGCCCTGGCTGCTGATCTAGAGGTCACAGGTTCGATTCCTGGCTGTTACTGGGATATATTTCTCGAAAGGGGAATAATTCCAATGGGCATCAGGCTTTGGTTAGCTAGGTTTAAATTAAGTTAAGATTTTCATTAGCTTCACTCCATCATATCCACTATCACCATCCCCTGACCTCATTGGAACATGTAAAGAACCTCCACGAAAAGGTTATAGGATTTTAAATTCAGGGGCGTCCCCTGGGCAAAGCTATATAAGTATCGGATAATCTTTCCTCAAACTGAACTACAGATTGATGTAGCACAGATACGCCACTATTATTATTCCGTGATGATTGTTGCATAATGGGGAAGAATGGAATAAGATGAGGCCCATCTTGAGTGAGAACGATAAGTGTGATTCCTACTTGAAGGGAAATATAATCACATTGCGGTATTTCTAATATGAATGACAGTTACGAGGCTTCTAATCCATAAATAATTCTCAGTTATCTCCAAATTTACTATTGCGAACGTACCTGCCTTAAAATATGAATGAAGAATGACCTTGGGCACGGGATTACTCCTAGATAGATTAGTGGCTAGAGCGATATCAAATTAATCCATAGGTCTCGGTTTCGATTCCATTGTCCAAGTGCCACTTTTAAATCTAAAGAATAGACTATATAAGACTGTGTATGCTTATAGTCCTTACTAAGATCTAAAAACTATCCCATTTCATGTCTAACCTAATCGAAAATGACCTGATTTCAGATTTCCATTTGTTTTTTAAAAATATGTAAGAATGTAATTTTAAAGTTTTCAATTATATAGGAATATATGAATAACTTTAATATCCATTTTGGAATGAACCATATTTTAAAACAACAAACTAACTATTAAACTCAGTGCTCTGGTAGGCGGCAATGACTGAAGGGCCTTAAAGGAATCGTATCCGAGTGTTTACAGGAGATTGAATTACTCCTTATTGTGTTTCAAGCATTGTTTTGTGGTAAATTCATATTTGTGGTGTTAACTATACAGTTTAAAGCTGATGTTAGTTTTAAAAAGAATTTACTAAAGTTTCACCAAATTGGTTGATTTTATTTGTGAAGGGTCAAAGGTCAACTTACCTACATTGGGCTGAAATGATGCTAATATATGGGACTACTTTATATACTCCAATAAAAAAATTCGGCTAACGCCTAAAAACTCACTCTCAGCTATGGAATAAAAGATAGGTCTTAGAAACCCCACAATCAAGGTTAGTATATTTTATGCTGATGTGACAAAAGTATAATAATATGAAAAAACATTTAGTAATGAATGAAATGATAAAGTATTAGGAAAAAAGTAGAACACAAATAAAAGAAAAGACACTAACACAAATTTACACACACTTCAATATTTCGATGCTATTAAAGAACCTTCCTCAGGAAGTAGTAGTAATTAGACTGAAGAGGATGTTGTCTTCAATGATGCCAACTTGATTGGAAAGGATGAAAACTTCTCTGATGAAGATTAAATTCCCTGAAAGTTTGTCATTTACTGTGTGGATGGTAGGTGGTGCTGGTGTAGTCTCTGGGTAGAAATTAGCGAATATTTAGGTTGGGTGGTTTTCTAGACTTTGTGATCCATTGATGTGCCAGTTCCCATCTTCTTAACTGAGACATATTACATTGTGTCTTGTGGAGTGATTTTAACACCTTGACAGTGTAGCAGTCTTCAAAGTTGAGGTTATGATTGGAGGCGTGTGCTGAAACTGGTTTTTCTGGATTCTTAATTTTGGTGTCATGGCGGTGTCCGTTCATGCGTTTACGTAGAGTTTCGGTGGTGAGGCCAACATATTGTGCAGTACATTGTTGGCATTCTAGTTGGTAAATTAGGTTGCTGGACTCACATGTGTGACTGCCTTTGATAGTATAGATGGAGTTGGTGATGTTGCTAGAGAAAGTGGTTGCTGGATGATGTATTTGGCAGGTTTTGCAAGCTGTTTTGTTGCAAGGTTGAGAGCCTTGTTGTGGTTGAATGAAGGTTGTGTCATTTTCAGTTACGAGTTTAGGGTGTACCAGAAGATTTCTAAGTGATGGAGGCTGTTTATACACAAGGACTGGTGGTTTTTTGAGAATATTGTTGGTGCGGCTGGATGCTTCCAATATGTGAAAACCCGAAGCTAATATTTTATTTATCTTTTGTAGGCCTGGGTAGTACTTAGTCACTAGAGGTATAGTATCGGGTTTTTCAGGTTTGGGTGATTGTGAAGTTTCAGCTAGTCGAAGTAGGTTATTAATGAGAGGTTTAGGGTATCCCCTCTCTGTAAAGGCTTCTTGAAGGTTTTCCAGGTGGGTTTGAAGACTTTCTGGATCGGAGGAGATGCGGTGAGCCCGTATGGCAAGACTGTATGGAATAGATCTTTTAGTGTTGAATGGGTGGCAGCTATCAAAATGCAGATATTGTTGTCTATTAGTGGGTTTAAGATGTACCGAAGTTTTGAAGTGGCCATCTGACAGCCTAATGTCCACATCGAGAAATGTTGCCTGGTCGTGGGATTGATTTGAGGTGAACTTCAGAGCCGAAAAGGAGTTAAGGTTATTTAAAAATATGGTAAGATTGTCTTGGCCCGCTGTCCACACCATGAATATGTCATCGATGAAGCGAAGCCAGCAAAGTGGTTTGTTGAGTTGGCGGTCAAGAAATGTTTTTTCCAGTTTGCCCATGAACAGATTGGCATATGAAGGTGCCATCCTTGTACCCATCGCTGTGCCTTTGGTTTGAATGAAGTTCTGATCCATGAATAGAAAGTTGTTCTTTTCTAGTATAAATTTAGTGAGATCAAGAATAAATGATGTTGTAGGTGTGGTATTGATCGGACGCTTGTTGAGATAATATTCCACTGCAGCCAGGCCATGAACGTGAGGAATGTTAGTATACAATGACACCACGTCGATGGTGACAAGTATGGTGCTTTGAGGCAAAGGTTGCGGAAGGGTATTGAGTTTTTGAAGGAAATGGTTGGTGTCTTTGATGTGCGATGGTAGTCCCGTAACAAATGGTCGCATTTGTAGGTCGACATAGGCTGAAATTCTTTCGGTGAGTGATCCGCAGCTAGAGACAATAGGCCTTCCTGGTGGTGGTATGGTATCTTTGTGAATTTTAGGAAGCATGTAGAATTTAGGCGTTATGGGGTTTTTTGGTAGAAGAATTTGGACCATGGTTGGAGAAAGGTTTTGTCGGTTGGACTCTCTAGTGATTAGTTCTTGAAGCTGTTTGGCAAATTCGATAGTGGGATCATGCTCAATTTTTTTATATGTGGATGAGTCTGAAAGCTGTCTCTGTGCTTCTGTGATGTAATCATCTTTGTTCATGACAACTGTTGTGGATCCTTTGTCGGCCGGTAGTATAAGGATGTTCTGATTTTTTTGGATGGATTTTATGGCTTGGCGGTGTTCACGAGCGTTTTGTAGAAATTTGGATCCGAGACTTGCTGAAGTATAAAATTAATATATATTTAAATCGGGTGATCAGCTGGTAATGGGGGAGGGTCCCAGTTTGAAGGGGGTGAAAATTTGCTTAAAAGTTGGTTGGTTGTAGTAGGCTTGGTTGGTTTGTCGGTATTGGAAATGTTTGATGTGGTAGGTATGTCGGTGGCGGAAATATTCGATGTGGTTGGTTTGACGATGGCGGAAATGTTTGCTGTGGTTGGTATGTCGGTGGAGGAAATATTTGAAAAGAAGTGTCTAAGCCTCAGATTTCTGGCAAAGTTTAGCACATCCTTAGTCAGCTTGAAGTGGTCAGGACGTTTGGTTGGACAAAAGGTTAGGCCTCTGGATATAACTTCTTCTTCCGACTTGGAAAATTGGTGGTTAGATATATTAATAACAGGTGAAGTTTTAACAATGGATTTTAGTGGTGATGGTTGTATGGGTTGTCTTTTGGGTAGTTTGGGCAGGAATCCCATAGGGGTAGCTATCCCTAGCAAGCTGGCTAGACTGGGCTTCATACCCATTAGGGGGCATTTAGGTGTAGGGCTGTGTCCAAGTGGTCATATGGGCCTGGAGTTCTGTATTTCAGTGAGATAAAATTTAGATAATTTCTTGAGTTTGATGGAGGCGTATTTTTCTAACAGTTTATTGAAAGGATACAGATAATGGTTGATCTGATGAATTGAACAAGGATTGGACCACAGTGTAACCTTTATGAGTGAAAGAACTTGGCTACGATTGAAGTAGCCCAAACGCGCAATAATATTACTATTGATAATTATAATATAAATACCTATATAAGATTGTACTAATATTATAGTAAAGTGTTATCAAAGTTGAATGAAAAAAAAAGTTTGTATTTTTGAAACGACTATACATTTTAAAATTGAGATGTGGTAACCACAACGTCAACAATGTGTGGAATGACAGGCTTCCACCGTGGTTCGGTTTCCACGTTAAACTGTAGGTCCTCCATTTCATCTCCCAATCAACCCTACAATTACACATTAGCGTAAGTGCGTACAACCAGTACGGGTAGACGCGGTGCTAATAATAATATTAATAATAATAACACAACGTCAACCATGATGGTTTTAAGTATTCGACCCGCGTCGGTGGCGTAATTGGCTAACGCGCTAGTCGTGTTTAACTCGACTGCTGAGGATGTGGAGAACGAGGTTCGAATCTCGGTCGGGTGAACTGGGGGTGGGTGTAAAGGAGGTGGTTCCTAAATGGTTTTCCACTCTCCCTCCACGCACGTCCTCTAATTAAGACTTCACAATTCCTAATCCATTAGCGTAGTTAGTACTTAAAGCGTATAACCCGAACGGGTAGTAAGACGCGGCGCTAAATACTACTAATAATAATAATACATTAAGTATCCGAGAATCACAAGAACGATAAAGGTGTACAGAGATAATCAGTGAACTTGACATGGTGACGTGTTCCAGGACTGATATCTGCGACACGGATGGAGACTGCGGTCTTCTAGGAATAGCCAAGATGGCGGGTACGTGCGAACCGACGCTGTCTTGCGCCGTCAACGAGGACAACGGCATGAAACTCGGTTACACCGTCACCCACGAGGTGGGACACACGTGAGTTGCGTGCGGTCTGACTTTGTGGACGTCTTCCAACAAATGGAAACACAGGAATCAGTCAAGATTCAGGATCTAGTTCAAAAAAAAATACAAGGATTATTTTTACTACAGTTTTACTTAAATAAAGGCCATAATTAAGATTAGATTAGAATTAATTATATACCAAAATTAGAATTATATTCCAAAGTAAGATTAATATACACAACTGTACTTAAATTAGATAAGAATTAAAATTTAAATCAAGAGTTATCCTAAAAAAAAAAGTTGGAATAAGAAGCAAGTGGATATATACTAAAATTAAAATTATACCAGAATAAAAAATAAGTACAAACCAAAATAAGGATTGGATCCGTCTAAAGCAAGTCCAAACCAAATAAGGATTAGATCAGACTAAAGCAAGTCCAAACCAAAATAAGGATCAGATCAGAATTAAGCAAGTCCAAACCAAAATGAGAATTATACCAGAATCATACTTAAGCTAAGATTATAATTATAGTAAAAGAAGGATTAGTTCTAAGCCAAAGTAAATACAAATCAGAATGAAGTCTTTTCGAAAAAAACAACGGTTTATAAGTATATTTAAATTAATCAATTCTACATCAAAACAGGGATTAGATAATTACTATGTATACATGAATTGAGATTGGAATTGGAAAGAACCTAGGTTTAATTACATGTCTAAATAAGGATGATAGTAGGATAAGCATCAAGTTCGTACCAAAATTAAGGATCCGAACACAACTATATACTTTGTTTTAAAACCAAATTAGACTAAAACCACTATTAATTTTAAACCAAAATAAGAATAAGACTAGTTTAAGGATCACACATTAATTAAGGATAAGAATAAAATCAAATTAATGTAAGGCTTAGGCAAAAATTAAAATAAAACTAAAATTAAATTCATTATACTAGAATGAGAAAATAATGAAAATATGTGAAAAGAATTGATACGATTAGATTCGGCATCATATCATAATCAGACTATACAACTAAAATATCGATATCAAGATAATATTCACCGTTAAGATTAAATAAATAAAAAATATGGAAAATCTGTCTTTAAACAATAACAAACAGAATCTTCTGGAGCAATATTCCTGGACGTCTTAAATGTATTTCAGTGCTCCAATAGTAGTCAAACTAAATTTTTTATTTCCTCGTTTTAAAATTTGTCATAAAATATCTGCTTTCAAGGAGACATTGTAATCTATTTGTAACCAAAAATTGTGTAGGGCATATTCCAAATATTACGGACGTCGTTAGCGACAGACACACAAACACAAACTTCCCCAAATAATCTGCTCAAAGGGGAAATGCTTATTCAAAAAATTGAAAAACCAGGTCTTGAGAAATGTGTAATTTTTTTATATGACTTAGATAGTTAAATCAATTATCACATCATAAGTAATTTTCGAATGGTAAACAATTATTGTTATTTTTTAATTTTAAGATAAAATAATTCCGTTTTGTCCACATCAATAATTAACCCATTGCATGGTAATGCTGTTGTCTCCTCAGGTTGGGTATGGACCATGACCTAGCGGAACGCGGCTGCCCCGGGAAGCTGCCTAGCGGTGAATTCACCGTCATGAACCCTGGAGTGAGCATGAAGATTACTGGATGGTCGAACTGCTCCCAGGATTATATCCGCCACTATGTCGAGTGAGCCTATTTCAGATGCGTCTATACTTCTCTTTTTGATACGTGGGCAAAAATTTTACACATCTACCTCTTAGTGCGGTATACAATAACGTTAGTGAATGCTTAGTGGACCGATAGTGTGGTCCGACCATACTATCGCTCCACCTTTTAACCTATGATAACTCAAGAAAACCCACGCTAGTGTTCACTTTTCATCAATTTAGTGATGTTCTTGCATACGGCACTTAATGTCTATGCGGTTTCTAATACCGTTGAATTGGTTTAAGGTTGGAGTATAGGGGACGTGAGAAAAAGTTTTTTTTGTAGTTTTTATAGCAAAACATTTTTGCACAAAATAAATAAAATATTTCTCCAGTAGAAATATAGTTTAATTTTACTCACATGGTGATATCAACAGTTGTTGAATATCTGTCATGAACATAGCGGAATTAGATGATGCACTTTCAAAATTAAGAGAAAAGTTGTCAATAAATTCCAGGACAACCTAGACATATATTCAAGAATGGTTAAGGACACCTTGGGAAGAAAACTAAACTCTTTGTCTTTAATGAAGATTTTTTTGTTTATATTGACCAAAATACGTTTTTATATAAAAACTGTGAAAATAAAAACTTTTTAACGTGCCATCTACACTTCCACCTTAAGTAATAAACTCAGCACCAGTTTTTCTAAGGCGACATCCTCGTAATTGATTGACTTTCATATAGCAGGGAAATTGGGGTTTGACATCTTGGTATGGTGCTCTGAGGTTGATTTTTAATAAATGGTTTCCCACTCTTCCACTACGTAGATACAGGTACATTTCCTATGATTTCAACTTTACTCATCTCTACGTCATTAGTGTAAATTCTCGATATCTCGCACGGGTAGTAAGACGTGAGGCAGGAAAAACAAATAAAAGAACCGACCCGTTTATTATTTTAGTCCAGCCTCCAGGCATTCCAATCACGTGCGGGGATAGGGGGAGGAAGGTAGAACGTAGAAGTAATATACCCGAATTACCGAGGAAAGATAGTGGTAAAGAATTAAGAAAATCATACCCTCCTTATTCCAGAATGGTATTAGAGCCTTGACCTCCTAGTAACTGGCAAATCAGACTAGATGAGTCACCCGATCCATTACAAATTGTTACATAAGATTTGTTATCCCATATCCACGCCAGTGGGGGTGAAAGCCCTCTAAATCGGTGATATTCAACCTGTGCTATGTATACCCTGGGGGTACGCAACTGTCATCTTAGGGGATATATAAAATTTAATAAATATTTTATTTCGAATTTAATTTATTTCAGATGTAGAGAGAAGAATATGTATAGCTTGCATTAGGTACCAACAACTTTTGGGGTACTATATCTGGGTGTACGGGAACAAGTCTGAATACCATTATTAAAAACCACCTACCCAAACCCATTCCCTTAGAATGAATCATTAATAAACTTGGTGTCTTTCTTTCTGCACCTGAGCCCAAAACCAACCTTCTTTATACCTCTCAACTGGTCTTGTTATCCACACCGTTGGGTACGTAAAATAGTTTGTCAGTCACGTCTAGTTTGGCAGTCATGGGGAGGTCATGGTTGGAATGCTGGCTGGGTTTATTGAGGTATGGTATGGTCGAGTAATGAGGATGAAAAATGAAAGGATGCCAAAGAGAGATGAACATGATTTATGTAGTAAAAATAAAGAAATGTGAAGGGAGGGTAGTATAAAGTGTTTAAGTGAGAGGATAAGAATAGAAGCAATTAAAGGAAGTAGAGTGGTTGAAGTGTACTCCAATTTTCATGGAGGGAGAGTGGAAAATCATTTAGGAAAACCTACTCTCACTTCACCCGACCGGTTCTCGAACCCCAATTTCGCCGTCATTGCCAGTCCAGTCTTCTACGAGAGTGTTGGCTTAGATCACTCGACCAAATAAAATGTTATACTACTTTTTTTTCTAGTACCCGGTCTTACTACCCGTTTGGGTTATACTCTACTACTTTATTGTTTATATTCTTTTAAACTTAGTCGTTCAAATAACAATTCTGGACATCATTGACATTTATATTCTAACAATATTATAACAAGGGCAGATATAAAACTAGTGTCTCAACGGAGTATGTAGACGAGTGATGACGCTGCAATGTGGTGGTTCACCAGTTTAGGGTTCTCATACTGCCTGTACGACGTTCCCACGGATCACGACTTTGAGATGACGGACATACTACCCGGGGTGATGTATGGAGGAGACTACCAGTGCAAGACGCTTGTCAACTCTCAGGCCAAGGAGTGCGAGATGGGACTGGTCAGTGTCTATCACACGGGGGGACGCCTGATTCACACTACCCTGTTAAGATCATTAGACAGTACACATTTTATAGCACAATTTTGACAAGTGTTTTATTATGAGCTATAAATATTGATTCAGTTATTTCAAATCATTACAGTCAAGGCCGTAGCCAGCCAATAATTTCAGGGGGGAGGGGGGCAGGCTTGACGGGCACATCCTCCAATTGCTGGAAGCTAGAATTAAAAAAAAAAGATAAATAGTTCTAGTAGCTCTCTGAAGTGGGTTTTTTTCGTAGTAAAATAACCCCCAATATGCCGATGGCTAAGAAAATTTCTAAATATTTAACACCTATAAAAGCTCTCTGAAGTGCTTTTTATGGTAACACAGCCCCTAATTTTTATTTTTATCTTAATTTTGATATTGTTTGAATCCTAAATAAAGCCATACATATTATGTTAATAACATTTCTCGGGGGGTTTAAACCCCCCACATTCCCCCTGGCCACGGCCTTGATTACAGTTCACGAGTAATAAAGGGCCAAACTTGTTATTTTTGCGTGCGATTCTAAAGGTGGGGATGTAGGGAACGCGAGCTAAGGGCTGTGTTTTTGCAGAGCTTACAAAAAAACTTTTTTGGCCAAATAAAATAAAATATTAATTAGTAAAAATGTATAGTTTAATTTTCTTCACATGCTGATATAAACAATTGTTGAATATCTGTAATGAGCATAGCGAAATTAAATGAGTAACTTTCTAAATTAAGAGAAAAAGTTGTCATTAAATTCCAGAACACCATTTACATATATTCAAAAAACTGTTGATATCACCAGATGAAGGAAAATAAACTCTACGGTCCTACTTGAAAATGTATTTTATTTATTTTGACCAAAAAAGTTTTGTTATAAAAATTGCAAAAACATCACTCTCCAACCGTGTTTCCTAAATCTCCACTTTAAAGTTAAGTATCTAATGAAGGCCTATGGGGTTTAAATTTATCAATACTAAAGATAAATATGGGTTGTTCAAACATAAATATTTATAATAGTATTATTAAGAATATTATAAACATTTCAATGTGGACACATGATATAAATGTTTAGCAATATTAAATTTAAGCCCCATACTTAATTACTTTACCATAACAATGTCAAGTAAAAAGCATAAACTAGCATTTTGACCCCCTATAACTTGTTAACTGTAGTGATTTTAAATAATTACACCACTATATATAGCTTAGTTAAACTATAATAATAATTATCACCCCGTCTTACTACCCGTTCGGGTTATACGCTCTTAGCTTACACCTGTTAAAATTGCGAGATACATGTTTTTTTTGTCGGATGACCTTAAGGTAAGGAGGAAAGAAATTCTAGCTAAGATTTTTAATTTTACAGCTTTTATCACAAAAAGTATATTTTAACCAGTTCTGGAATAATTGCCATGAGCATCATGACGTTTGAAAATGACTTTTCATCTCAATTTTAAAATTTTATCTGTTCAAATTCCACAATGCGCATGAGTTATGACAAATATTCAATAACTGTTCAGATTGATATACATGTACGTAAATAAGTGCTGGATTAATATGTCCAGACCCCTCTGGAAAGGCGTTGGCCTGATTGTGAACTGTTCACATTGCGAACACGTGGGTACCTGGAATGGGTTATCTGCTTTTGACACATGGCGGGTAATACCATCCCTCCCCTAACTCGACGATAGAAGAGGCCCATGGCTACCTAGCGGTCAGCCTTTTGTCAGTCTCAACTTAGCTAAATTTCACAAAATAATATTTATAGGTTAGATTATGTTCAGTTAGTTTAGATTAGTTCAGGTTAAGATTCGGATAGACACCTATATAATAACGATAAGGTTATGCACTCTATTGATTAAAAAATATGCATAGTAACAACATGAGGTTTTCCGTATTATATTAAACTTGTAAATTTAAAATGAACTATATTAATAAAAAAAACTACAAGTTAATATTTTCTTTTATACAATAAGACGTAATTTCAATTAAATTTAAATAAAATAAAACATGAAATACAAGAATATAGTATTGAAGTTATCATATTATTATAGAGAATAAGATAATGTTCTATCATACACAACGAGTATTTATAATACAATAATTGGTACAAAGATTGATATTTTCAAATTAAATCATATCTAAACTGTTGAAAAAGTTCAGTAACTGCCTGGTAGAATTCTCTGTCTTCTTCGGAAGCACCTCTCCCTTTCCTCCCCAACCCCTTTTTGGCATTCACTATCTTTTCATATTTTTTCTGTAAGCCATGCTACTCCCCCTTCCTTTCCAACATTTATTTCCCCTTCAGTTAAAATCTTGAGTTGGACACTTAACTGTCTGTCACCTTGTTACTACTATTACCTCCAAACCTCAGTTTTTGAAAATGTTCCTTTTGATGTATTTGCATGATTTATGTTAAAAATTTATCTTTAGAGTAGGCTTGATTCTGCTTCCTTATCAATAATTTGTGTAACAATCTAGAGTGTTTATTTGATTGTATAAACACTTTTTGTATAGAAATGATGTTTTTTATTCAAATGGAAAACATTTCCTATATTACAAGTTTTTTGTCAAAATATATTTTCACGATCAAAAAAATGAAAAAATGATACCTCTAACAGTATTTGTAATGTGAATTAGGCGTGAAGTGTGTAAATTCTACTTAATTGAAATAATATAAAAAAAATTGATTTTTTCGCCAACTTTGGTCACTTTTTCTGACTCAATAATTTTTTTTATAGATAGTTCAAATTTTGTTTAATAGTCTATCACCCAGAACATAGTGTGATTTTCACTTTGTTTTTTATATCTTTTGGCAACTAAATGGTGGTACACTTATTTTAATTCTAACCTCCTTACATAATGTATTTAAATAATTAGCGTAAGTATCGACCGTAAAAACTAGTCATTAGCCTGGTGTTCCTCATATTCATAAGTTGTGTTTAATACACGTCCTGTCAGAGGTGAAGGAAAGATTTGGCAATCAGATAAATCTGTGCCGGGATCGAGTATTGAACCTTGGACTCTCAACACCGAGGTCCAACACCTTATCCCTAGACCCCCAGGCCACCGATTTGTCATTAACTGTTAAACTATACTTGAAAAATACACACCTTTCCACATACCCTCCAAAACACACTCATATTGCTATATGAAAATGATATCGATATACTGTATTATTACATTGGCCAACAACACCTTTGCTCAGTCGGTAGCGTATTTGGCAACTGAGTTGAGAATCTCGGGTTGGATTCCCGGCATGGCCGAAAATTTTACCCTTGTTTAAATGTGTGTTTCCCCTTCCACAGCGAAGAGCTAGTGGATGGGGTCTGGATGTTGTCTATGTTTTAGATTTATGATAGTTTATAAGTCGTGTGCTAATATAATTGGTAGTTTAAGAAAGTGCACGTTTATTACTTCAAGTAAATGAACAAAAAAGTATTACGTCAACCATATAGTGCAAGGGTCAGCAACCTTTTTGGGCCTCGAGCCACTTAAGAGACTTATCAAAGGTCTTATGAGCACCCATCATTTCTTCATTCTAGTTTTTAGATAGTTTGTTGCCCATAAAGCTTATATACTGTATAATTATTAATTTTAACATTTCCTCAAATCTTTTAAATAAAGTCTAGACCTCTGGGGTGGCCGCATGGTATAAGATGCTACTTTCATATTAGTCTATACTGTTGATGACAGGGAGATTGAGGTTCAAATCTTGATCGGGTGTACAGAGGGTGGTTTCTCAAAATAGTTTTCCACTCTTCTTCCACGCGAATGCTGAAAAACTTACTATGAATATAACCTTTCTCATTCCTAAAATCTTTAGCGTAATTAGTACATGAGCGTATAAACTGAACGGGTAGTAAAACGCCATTTTAAACAAAAATTAAATATTGTACATTTTTATATTATACTAACTTATTTGTTTTTCTTATAACATTATGAGGATTATAGATTATGATCTATCAAGTCAATTTTAGTCAAACTCAAAATTTTTGATAGTTCTAGATATAGTGAGTTTAGAAGACTCGTAGATCAAAATTTTAACGAAGTTAAAGTTTACTCACGTGATCGAATGAAAAATCCATGAGATCCACTCTAGAAAAAATGGGCTTTCAACGTTATAAAACGTAGAAAATTAATCAAACCGTACCAACTTAAAACATTTTACTCACGTTAACCACCATAAAAATATGGACTTAAATTCGCACCTTCTTTCATTCTGCACGTTCGTCGAAAAGAGGGAATCTTCTCCCTTCTATTTTATCTGTACCATCAGTGCATTCCAATTCAGGTTAAACATTTGTGTACTTACTGCTCTAATGGGTCAGAGAAGAGGAAGGTTGAATTTAAGGAAATTGCACACGCATTTGCGTGGAGAGACAACAGAGAGAGGAGAGAGAGAGTGGGAAACCATTTAGGGAAAACTACCCTCAGTACACTCAACCTTGGGAAAAAACCACGATATTCCTGTAATCGGCAGTCTATAGTATATTGTGAGAGTAGCTCCTTAGACATGCGTCCACCGAGACAGGGGAATGATTCTTCTCGAGTAGTGCAGCAATAATTCCACACGATAGCGGGAATGTATCTTTTACCCATGATGCTTTAGCAAAGCAAAATAGAAACAGCTGGTAATGTCACGATGGAGGTGTTCAAAACTGTTGAGCTGTATCCTGTGACCAATTAACGCTTGATGATAATGACTCACAATCTATCTATTTAACGGTTTTTTAAAGTTTCTCTAGAATAACAGTAAAAGTATAGTCCTATTTTAATAGGAAGACACTTTATTGACGTTTATTTTATTTATTTTTCTATCATCACGTATAACTACATGTTCAGGCTATAAACATGTGCGATAATTTCCTCTATTGAGCTAGGAATGAGGAAGGAAACCTTTTAGAGGTAATATAACCGCATTTGCTTGAAAGAAGCGTGGACAAATATTTAGGAAAAAAACACTCTCAATAGACTCAACCGGGATTCGAGCCTCAATCTTCCCGTCATAAACAGGCCAGTCTAATAGGAGAGTGGTGCCTTAGACCATTCGGCCACTGAAATAATTTTCATATATTCATACGTAAATGTAATTTGATCTGTAACTGGCGCTTTTATAGAATGAGGCTGGTTTTGAACAATGAGGATGTAGTCTAGCAGAGTCGAGAAAACTGAAACCATTTTGAGTCATGCTGATAAGATTACGATAAACTTGGAGCGCATCACGTGACCACGTTTCTGCTCTTGTTTTTAGGCAAATTTAAAAATCCACAGTTACATTATTTTCTCCCTAAATGTTATTTATAAATTAAAAATATTATTTACAGCTCAAGCTATTCCGGTAAAGAAAATACACACACAAGTATAATTTTAAAATGTTTTATTTTCGTTGTTTTATTATAGACCAATAAATACAATTAGTTGGCTATAATTTAAAACCGGATCCGGACAACTACCTGGGTGCCGCCATCTGGGTGCGGCCGTAAAAATGATGTGTGTTTAGATTGTAAAAAAAAAAGTTTGTTTTAGTTGTGAAAAAAACAACGAGAATTAGGTTAGGTTATGTATTTTTCATGTTTTATTATGTGTTTAATTGCCTTTGAATTTTAAAATATAAAGTAGTCTAAATTTATAAATAGAAGCAAATTAAGGTTCCTCTGATAGGATTTTTTTAAACTCCAAAAATAAATATTTACGTAAAAAACAATTATTACGTTTTTACACTGGCGCCCAGTCTTGCCAGCGCCCAGATGGCGGTGCCCAGTTGTCCTAGACCAATTTAAAACGTATGTTTTGATTACATTATGTGTAGTTTGATTTATATTTCAAGTTACTAAAACAACAATAATTAATAATTTGACTCTATAAATTAACTTAATTCTTTATTCAATTTTCTAACTTTTAGCAATAATTTATTGAATGGAAGATTTTATTTAAAGGAAACCAAGAAACAAATTTTGAAATTGAGAGTTGTGTTTAAAACAACAATTACAATATGAAGCGAGTGACGCTTACCTTGCTAATTTGTTAAATGTAAAGAAGGTAGCGCAAAAGTTCAAACTTAACGGAAAGATTAGTAAAATAATAAAATAATAAAATAATTTTAAAATAATGTTTCCGAGTATAGGCCACGTAGCCAATTACAGGCAGAAATGAAAGAAATTACTGTAATAGGCTTGCATCTTTAAAACGAAATAGTTTTTAGGATCAGGAACGTGATCCTGGATATTTAACTTGAAAACATACCTAAAACAAGGAAAAAACGAGACGAATCATCAGCCTACTATTATTTACAAACATACATCTTAATACAACATTTATTTCCCAACAACAATGGCTTTTGTTGCTGTCTATCGTGTTAAATCATATTGTACTTTTAATGATTGACGGGAAGATTGGTTTTTGAATTCTGCCTTGGTGCAATAGAGGGGCTTTTCCACATGTGAATTTTCCCATATATTCTATTTGTTAATTTAGGTGAACTTTCTATAAGATACTCTACTCATCCCTACCTCTTTAACAGTTGTTACTTTGTTTTTAAACAGAAAAATTAAAAAGACAACAACTATTAATTTAGTATGCTCTCTAAAGGAAAGATTTCATAAATTAATATCAGATTATTTAGGTGCGTGCTTTTTATGAAGTTATTAATAAAGATAAATAAAGCTAAGATATATACTGATTGATATTTTTATCTGTATTTATTTATCAAACTTGCGGAAGAAGGCATTTTATTTAATAATTATTTAACTATTTGATAATTATTTCTTAAGAAATGCCATGAAGAGGGATCAAACCTAATATCTTTGGGTTGTGCCATATTTATGCTGTAAATTTAATCGTAAATCTTTTCTAGCACAAGCTCTGACTATTTTATTATTGAAAAGTTTTCACTACAATATTATCAATGAGCGAATGAAATAAAGGTGAACATAATATGGGAATCTTAATACATACATTTTTTCCAAATTTTTCCATCAACAACTTTCTTTGACAACTATAATTTTTAATATTTCTTAGGTAGTTGGCTATTTATCATATAATAAGGACAATTTGCAGTTTTGTATTAGTATTGCTTCGAAATATAATTGTATAAAACGCAAACCAAATATCTTTATTTTAAGAAATTAGCTAAAATTAAGTTCGTGAACGAACAGTTCAAACTGAATTGAACCTGGCTGCCAACTCGCTAGTCTTTCGCGATATTACACGAACCCGAACTGAATTGTATTTTCTCCGGTACAATACTATTTGTTTCTAGAATTATATGTATAGGGAATAATTAAACACACGCTTACTAAACAAGTGACAATAATGGCTTTTGGAACAGCGATATTGACCAATCTACCTATTTATTTTTTTACAATATATCAATAATAATTCGTGCATTATTTTGTTGCTTTGTGACAGAGATACAGGATATTACTTTCAGAAAAATATATTGCATTATTAAAAAATCTATCTATTTTTTACAACATATTAATAATTAGTCATTATATTTTTGCTTTTTAGCAGACACACAGGATATTACTTTCAGGAAAATATATCGCAATTTTGGAGCAACAGGGGTTGAAATTATAGTACAAGACCGTAGTATCCACATCGTTCAGCTGGCAACGTTGATTATTGAACAATTTTTTCAACTGATCTAAATCAAAGTAAACTACAAAGGTGAGGCGACGGTAAGCGACCGTGATCCAAGCCACTAAAATAAAGTGAGAGAGAGAGAGAGAAAAAAAAGCCAAGCTTCTTTCATGAGCTACGCAGTTAATGTTTGTTATACTGTGGCAAGCTTGTTTGGGTTAAAAAGGTAGTCTATTGTTTGACCTTTCCCTTGTTCAGCAATTCTATTTATCTCAGCTCAATAAAATAAGCACCATTGTCCCAATGTCTATAATTATATAATACATTTGGCAAGTGTGCGCGCCGTAAACTGGTATATGACTGACGCTCAAGCAATAGTTCCAGTTCCAGGCCTCCACCGTGGTTAGGATTCCACGTTAAACTGTAGGTACTCCATTTCATCTCACTATCACCCTACCATTGCACATTAGCGTAAGTGCGTATAACCCGAACGGGTAGTGAGACGCGGTGCTAATAATAATAATAATAATAATAATAATAATAATAATAGTTCCAGTTAGTTGCGAACTAGGGAATGACTTAACTCTAGGTTGTAGGTCAAGAACTTACGATCTACCTATTGAACTAGATAAATTAATTGCTCACTTAGGCAAGCTGAACAATTTGAAATATTATAAAAATATACAGTTCTGTCCTTCTCTATAGAAAATTATTTAGTTTCATATCAAATATATAGGTTATTTGCTTATACTTTCAAAGTCTGTGAAAATTTATTTCATCGTCAGTTTAAAAGCATAATAATATGGTTTATGTGTATTTACAACTGTCAACAACTTTTGGCACACTTACATGTTGATCTAATATCCTCTATTTTACAACTTTAATAACAGTTCAAAACTACCGAAAATGATCATCATACAGATTTTTTTTAAAAAGTAAAGAGAATCACGAGCCGACTATTTTCTACTATATGGTCAAGCATGAGTTACTATATTTGAAACTGCTGCGATCTATTGAGGATTGAATGAATCACTTCTGTTTTTCTGATATGGTGCGCCAACGCAAGGTGGCAGGTATGTATACATTGTTTTGATGGCATACATTTGTTATATTTTAAAGTAATTTATAAATTGTCATATAAAAAATTAGCTGATTTATTTTATTTTAAATAGCAGTTTTAGAAATGATATGAACGGATAAATATATTCTTGTTTAGGAAGCTATAAACATTGATTTCTAAACAATTGTTATTACAGTTGTGGTGAAAAGTATATACCAATATATCATGTGGCTTTAGAACAATTTTCGTAGTATAAATTTACCCATAACATAAGAGTTTTCCGTTTATTTATTCTAATCTTATTTTAGCGCACGCACACACGCACACTTTTCGGTTGCGTAACCTCAATGGTCTTTGCCATCAAAATAGTCTTTTATTGATTGAATTAATGTGAAATATTTCTTCTCTTAGTCATTGCTATCAGGATAACGTGATAACTATATCTTAATCAGATAGATAATGCAGCTCAAACTATACGTGGTTTATGGAGAGGTTTTCTGTATTCTATTAAATAAAACATCTTTTAACAAATTAACAAATTAAGAATCCACTTCAATACGCTTTCTAGTTTGAGCGTAGTTTTATTTATAATTTCCTGGTTAATAATAATAATAATAATAATAATAATAATAATAATATTTAGCACCACGTTTTACTACCCGTTGGGGTTATACGCTTTAAGTACTAATTACGCTAATGGATTAGGTATTAGGAAGGCTGAATTAGAGGAAGTGAACCCGAATTTGCGTGGAGGGAGAGAGGAGAACTATTTCGGAAAAACCACCCCCAGTTCAGCCAACTAAGATTCGAACATCGATCGCCCCGTCCTTAACAGTAGAGCTAAATACGAAAAGTGCGTTAGCCAACTACACCACCGAGGCGAGTTCCTGGTTAATAGGTCGTGAGATGGTTAAAAATACGTCTTTCATCATTTGATGGGAAACAGTCCCTTTTGAATCAGTAAATTATCCCAACGCATCTTACAACAAGACTGAGTGTAATCATTACCACACTCCTAAAAAGTATAGTTTTAATTTAAAACATAAAATGTGTAGTTTTTCATGAATTTACTTGATTAAATTAATCAATTTTTTTATCAGTTATCATTCAAAAATTTTTTTTTTTGGTCTAATCTATGTTAATATTGTTAATGAGATTCAAGTTATATTTCAAGATGAGAAAATAATAATTTGTAATTATGTGGGTTTGTGTTATGAGACACGAATAAACGACACAAAATAATTATATTGCACACACTTTCACAAATTTATCTCTATGCGTAAGCTGCTTTAGCTAAATTACCTACTCTTACTTTATACATTTATTTGGTCATAATATTAAGAACATTTTAATTATTAAAAACATTATTGTTGCAGAATATTTTAGAGTTAAAACTAGCCAAATTGTATGTAACCATTATTTTTTCGCTTACTCCAAAATAAAAATAATTTTATTGTTTCAGGTTACTTATGAAGAATAAATATTTACCAAGATATTTATAAGTACTGAAAAGTTAATCAAAAATATCAACGTAATTATTAATAATATACTTTTTTTTTCATTAATTTTGGTAAAGTAATCTTATTTTTATATACTAGTTCATATTTATGATTTATTCTGGTAAATGAATTAATATTAATATAGTATGCTAAAGCATATATTTGATGCTTTTATAAAACAATTGTTAGTTAATTAATGCATTATTACTGTGGAACTTTCTCGGAAAGTGGTTTGAAAATTTTATTTGCTGTGGGTTCACTACTTGGGACAAATTACGAATATATTGTTCTAAGAGATAAGGAAAGTAAATTTTTTGTTTGAAAGTTCTATTTTTTCATAGAATGAAAGAAACAATGTCATAGTAGTAAGCCTATCTTGAGAACATATCCGACTTTTTTGGCATTAAATCAAATTAAATTATATTTGAACAACTGAATACTTCCCACGCAAATTACATTCCCAGTCGAGGGAGTACAAATAATAATAGTAGCAGAGTTTTTTCAAGTGTAAGGGGGTGGGAG
>CABFVX010001823.1:0-49218 GCA_902151425.1 Timema shepardi | reverse complement strand
AGGGAGGGAGGGAGGGTGTAAATATACATTTCTACCTCAATAAAAAGCTTTTTACACAGTAAAGCTACGCGCATACTTTTTCCCCCCTCTATATCAGGAACCAACAAAGAAGTAATATTAATGTTTGTCTGAAAGGTTTAGTCTCACTACTGTTTGCATTGGGAATGAATAAATACAAGTTTACCAACTGAAACACAATAATAGCATTGCTGCTATTTTTATAAAGAATACAATTACTTTATTAACGCTATATTTGAGTTATAGTATGCTTAGAAAAAGTGGTGATAGTAAAAATAACTTAATTAAAAAATTGCAATTTTAGTCTTTTACTTTTTAAAAATAGTTCACGGTTGTAAATTAAAATAAACATCACACGACAAAAAGTAACAGAATATATTACTTTTATAGATACAATAAATATCCCCACACAATGATGAGTTAACTTTTTTTTGTGTGTGTAACTAACGCCAATCTATACCCTGATTTTGGTTGAAAGAACAGTAAAGAAAATTCAAATTTATTTCTTTGCGACCGATTTTAATAACATTTTACTTTTTTTATTTGTGTGATTTTATAGGTATTAATAATATCTATCAAAAGTGACAGCTGCAGATCACATGATTTGATGTATGAATATATTAAAATTGTTTTAGTAACTTTAGTAACTAACTTCTATTGTTCTTCCTATCAAAATCATACTATAGGTATGTTTTGACTACCTATTTGCCATCCATTACCAGGGCAACACCTCTCAGTGAGATGAGGAAAGCACCCATGCTTCAGTAAGGGAGCATATGAATTCTAAAATCTATGTTATTAATTAATTAATTTATTAACTTTATGGTATTATCTAACAAAATAACATTCAACTAAAATTAATTAATTTCCTTAAGACAAGTTTTATTTTATTACATAATATTGCACATAACTTTGGCTACTCAGTCCGGAGGAAATCAAAAGTTAGTGTGATTTTATTAACAAAATAGAAAATTAGGTATATTGTAATTAAAATGCACCATCATTCTCATATATTATATAAAGTGAGAGGACGTAGGGATAATACTAATCTGGTGTGGGTGTACTTATTTTTAATCTACTCTAATAGCCAGCCTCGTGGTATACTGGTAAGAGTCCATGGCTGCCAAACTAGAGGTCCCAGGTTCGATTTCCGTCTGGTACATGTTTCTTTTTTTCTCTCTAAAAGATGATAGTTCTCATGGTCAGCAATGTTTGGTTCATTGGGCTTAAGTTTGATTAAGATATTCATTGGTTCCACACCACCGTATTCACCCTCATCATACTCTCACCTCATCAAGACATGGAAAGAGCCTCTATGGAAATAATGTGTGATTACTACATTCGGGCGTCCCCTGGGCAACCGTACATTAGTACTGGCTATGCTTTATAATAATTGAACCATAGATTTATGTAGCCCATACACGTAACTATAATATACTCTGATAATCACTATATGAATGGGAGGCCACGGTTCTAATCTCAGCTGGATAAAATTGGGCTGGTTTTCTCCATGTGATCTACCATGAGGGGTTCACCTTATTATTTCATAATTTATTAACCATAGACCATCTTACTCATCTTTATTCTTTTACTTAGTTCGTAAATATCCTGGTTTTTAAAAGTAATAATTAATTTAACTGTGAGCATATTTCTATCTGAATATCGGATTTCCAAATCATCCGAATTAATTTACGAAAAACAGAGTTTTTAAATGTGTGACATTAACTTACGGAATTTTCTTAAAACAGATCACTATGCAAATGTTTATTTCATTTGATCGAATAGCACAGTTCTTTTAAACATGAAATACGTTAACATAATTTAATATTTTTTGTTGTTGCTCCAAGTAAACTTAATTTAAACCAAATAAAAAAAATATGTTCTAGGAAACAAGCACAGGATTACATTAGCCATTTTTAGTAATATGTTTGATGTATATTCAATTAAATCTACATTTGATATTATCATTCATGTTTGACCTCTATTTTTATGTCCAAGCTAAAAACTAATTATACTTAAGTGATACGGGAGATTTATTAAAAGTTTTTACCCAGCTATAATATGTGTATAGATTTTTGTTGAAGTAGATGTGAAAAATAGCAAACTATGATAAGTAAAAAAAATTAATCAAAATAACAATAATAAAAAAAAACACTATTACAATACAAAATAGGGTTTTTAATTCATTAATTAGTGAACTTTTAAAATAATCAGCTATTAGGGGCACTTGATATAAGTGATTATAAATGGGTGAATACGCAAATATAAAAATATTGAAATCCACTGGTTTAACACACTGATTCTTATATAGTGTTCCGACTAAAACTAACAGGTTTATTTGTTTAGTAATAACCACTTTGGTGGACGAATTGTCTTCCAATAGGTCTTGCAATAAACTAGATTGCCGATGTTGGGTAGATCAGGGTACGAATCCTGTGCGGGTGTACTAAATATGTATTTTCATTAATGGTTTTCCCCTCTCCCTCTACCCAAATGTGAGTACACCTAGTCCAAATTCAACTTTACTTATCTCTAGCTTGTTAGTGTAATTAGTATATGCGTACAAACGAACGCCTAGTAAAAACTGGTGCCAGAAAAAAAACGTATCTACAAAGAGTTAAAAAAAATAATTTTTAGCACCGTGTCTTACTAAACGTTCGGGTTATACGCACTTATCGCTAATGTGTAATGGTAGGGTGATTGTGAGATGAAATGGAGGACCTACAGCTTAATGTGGAATCCGAACCACGGTGGAGGCCTGGAATTTCCCACATTCACGAGTTGTGATTAATACACGTCTTGTCAGAGGTGAAGGAAGGGTTTGGTAATCAGATAACTCTGTGCCGGGACCGAGGATTGAACCGCGGACCCCAGCACAGAAGTCCGACACCTTACCCCTAGACCACCAGGTCACCCAGTTTAAAAATAAATAAATTATATTTTCAAAGTTTTCATAAGATATCCCGATTAGACATGGTTTCGTTAACGCGGAACATTTCCAGTTTCGTTTTGTCCGGTTCAACAAGGTTTCAATGTAGCATGTGTGTGTGTGTTTCTTATAGTCTTGCGACAGTCTCAACTGTGAAATCCCTGACTATGGCTGCGTGCAGACCCATGTTCCTGCAGCTGCCGGGACCAAGTGCGGGGAAAATAAGGTATTTTTTATTTTACTAACACATCAATTTTATTCTTACCACAAACATGAGGTAAGTGAGACATTGAAAGGTTACTCCTTTCCTTCAACCAGTTGTACAATTCTATACATTGATTTAAAAGAAGAAATTACGTAGTTAATAAAATAAAGTTGAAATTCAACTGTCAGATTCACATGAAAAATAAGTTTATGTGAAATTATGTATGTCCATTATGTGATGAAAGAAGATAACGAGCGGACTTATCTAACTTCTTTTGAAAAAAAAAAGAAATATTATATGTTCATTAGAAACTTGTTAATTCGACCTAATTTTGAACAAAGCATGTTCAGATTAAGGATTCGGATTAAAGGAGAGAATAAAGGGATTCAGTATTTTCACGAATTTTAAATAACAATTGAATGAGTTTAGTATAACTTTCATTTACTTCAGTGATGAATTACACCTTATGTTACTGTAATTATTTTTAGTTACAAGTAAACACTTTGCTTGACTACAACATGCAAATACTAAGCATTTATTAACAGATAACTGTTTTTCATAATTCTCTTTTAACTCTGAGCTTGTTAACCAATAAAATATGTTTCATTATACTTTATATTAAATATATATACTTAAAAATAAATAAAATGTAAACTCCGTTTATCCTGAAAGGCGTCAGTTTTACCTTGACCGATTACACTATGCCCCTATCTCACAAGCTGCACCATAGTGGAACCAAGCAAGGTAGCAGTCTTACCTTGATGGATTACACTACTTTCCTATCTTAAAAGCTGAACCATAGGGGAACCAAGCTAGATAGCAGTCTTACCTTGACTAATTACAGTATGACCCTATCTTAAAAGCTGAACCATAGTGGAACCAAGCAAGGTAGGAGTCTTACCTTGATGGATTACACTACTTTCCTATCTTAAAAGTTGTACCATAGGGGAACCAAGTTAGATAGCAGTCTTACCTTGACTAATTACAGTATGACCCTGTCTTAAAAGCTGTACCATAGTGGAAGCAAGGTAAGCTTACCTTTTCGTGACGATATAGTTTTCTTAACAGATCGAATGAGAATGGTTGCGAGATCGACTGGTCGATCGCGATCGACGTTTGGTCGACCCCGGGTCTCACGCGTCACTATCATGTTTAACTGGATTGCTAGAGACTAGGAGATCGGGATTAGTATCCCGGTTGGGTAAATATTATATGTTTTCTCCAATGGTTTACTACGCTACCTCCACGCATATGTGAATACATTTCCTCTAAGTTATACCTTCCTCGGCCTTATTTCACTATATTTATTAATATATACGTAAACCCGACTGAGTAGTAAGACTTAGCGAGAAAAAAATCTCTATAATTACATCACTCTTAAAGTAATTTAAAGATTTACTAAAATATATGACTATATAGCCTATGCAACCTATTCAGTGAACGAATTGTTCAATGTGTCACTCTCGTGTTAGACTGGCCTGCTGATGACGGGGAGATAAGGGTTTGATTGTCGGTCGTGTCTACTAAGGGCGGCTTTTCCTAAATGGTTTCCCACAATGTTTCCACCAAAATTCGTGTTGATTACCTCTAAAACATTTCCTTCCTTATCTCGATCCCATTAGAGTAGTTATCATATATGCGCATAGCCTGAACCAGTAGAGAAAGAGAGGCGTTAAAAAATGTATAATAAAGTTGGGTTTGTAATTTTTTAATTTTTTTAATGCCAGTAATCTAGCCTAGGGTTTGAGAATGAATTCCAAAATACATTTTCAATAATACTTTGCTGCATCCCTACTTTAAAACATATATTAATTTTTAAATGTCCCTCTATATACTCTAGATATCGCTTAGGATTATATAAATATATAACATATTTATATATATATATATATATATATTGTAATATCTAATGTTAAACTCAGTACGTATTTCTGCTGACATTTTTGGAGGGTTCGTTAAGATTGAATATTATATTCAAAATTTTTCCATTTAGTGTGTCTTATAACATAGCTACAGTCCAATTTTCATAGAAAGGGCCTTATCTCACAGCTAAAAAACAAACAAAAAACAACGGTTTCTTCTTATGTCACTGTTGAGTTAAATTATTTATGCCTATAAAATAATATTAGTAAAATAATGAAATGTTGTGCATTTGCAAGTAAATACGTTTATATTTTCTAAATGACCCTTCTGATGAAAATTGAACCGTAATTATTTTGTCCGAAGACAACCATTTTTCTCTTCTGGTGAACATGTTTACTACCAGCATTCACGTTTTGCTACAAACTGGGTTGATACAGGGGCAAGGAAGGGAGGAGAAAGGCAGTCTGACATTACTCTTGCCCTCCCTTTCTCACCCCCTTTCCCGTTAAACACATTGAAATATGTGTGTGTGTTTGTGTGTGTGTGCGCGCTGCCACATCACACACGCAAACAAACCGCAAGGCTCGACAGGAACTTCGAACATCCAAACAATCAGAGATTCCCCTCTGGAACGTGATGCACTAATAAACGGATGACGGGGGATTCAATTTACTGACGTTAAAATAATGCTAACACGTCCTTTAAAGGTGTCAGCATTGTTCCGTAGAGCATCCTGCATCGCCATCTTACTTTCCCGATATGGCGGTAGGCATGGCTTCACTCAAACTCCTTTGCCGATTGACCATATTAGTGTGCGCATGGAATCAGTCGTAAAACTCAGATGCGCTTATTTGATGGTGATAGGGAGTCTACAAACTTTCGGTAGCAGTGAAAGTGAGAGGTAGTGCCCATGCATAAACTTTCTTTAGCAAACAAATGTTTTGCTTGACGTTTGAGTGACCGCGTTGAGAAAAGGGCTTCTACTGCGAAGCCGTTATTAAAAGCAATGCCTTGTTATTATGATTGTGACTTTGAACTAATGGTGGGAAGAAGCAGTTACTAAATGAATGAAGTGTGTGTTATTAAGATGGTCAAGTCTGGTAGATTACGGTGGGCAGGATATACAGTGCGAGTGAGAAATTCTAGAACTTTGTTCTTGAGTCTTGACTGATAAACCCGATGGCAAGAGACCATTGGGAAAAGCTAGATGCAGAGGGGAAGCTAGCATTATAATGGACCTAGAAGAGATAGAGTAATGAGGTGAACTGGATGTAACTAGCTTAAGATAATGATCAATGTTGTGCTTTAATAAATGCAGCAATGAACTTTTGAGTTTCTAATGTCATAAATTAAGTAAGTATAAAGTTGATGTGGATCGATAAATCTAATATATTTCCTACGAACATCGATAATTTAAGGGTGTAATATTATATTCCGGATTGTCTTATAGACTGGTAAATACAGTATATAGTTTTCTACTCTCCCTTTAGAAAAATGTGCATACGCTTACTCTAAATTCTACCTTCGTCATACTTAATCATGCCATTAGAGTAAATAATTATGTGTAAAGTTCTGGCGAATAGTTAAGCGTTTAGCAAAATAAAAAAATACAGTTTTAAGTGAATGGTTAGAACGCCCGACTCCTACTTGGAAGGTTCTAAGCTCACTCCTGGGACCGGCTGCATAATAAATATATGTTTCTCTCTCACAATTTTCTTTGGTTATTTTTACATTTAATTTATTGACTAGTTCGTTAAAAATATAATAAAAACATTACAATAAATTGTATGGTCAAGAGTATGATTGCAATAAACGTTTATTTTAAATACAATTAAAGGCTTTACACACACATTTAATACAAGGGAATTTTTCTGCATTTTACTGGCTTGAAAAACTACTATTGGAAAAGAACAAAACAAAATAGTTAAACATATTAAACTCGACCTCCCCGGTGAAAGCGAATCGTTATTGATACAGCTCGCATTTCTTTAAAATCCCTCTATGCACCCTTTTTACTTACCCTAAATTTTGTATATAAAGTTCAATTTTTATAGAAAGGACAGTTAAAAAACCTTAATATGGTTTTGTGTTTAATATT
This sequence comes from Timema shepardi, assembly GCA_902151425.1. Taxonomy (NCBI): domain Eukaryota; kingdom Metazoa; phylum Arthropoda; class Insecta; order Phasmatodea; family Timematidae; genus Timema; species Timema shepardi. The sequence goes on along the minus strand of CABFVX010001823.1, from coordinate 42,105 downwards.
GATGACATTTTATTATATTATTATTGTTATTTTATATGTATTTATAATATATAAACAAACTAACATCTCAAAATCACATAACTTGACGTACGATTACGTGAGAGTATATCTAGTAACTTTTATAGCTTTCTTCCTGTGAAAATTGGACTGTAGCTAGCAAGTAATACTTGAATTAGTAAAATTTAAGAGTAAAATCAGTTGGTTCAGAGAGCGTACATAAATATCCACTATAAAATAACTACTAATAATATTTGAGCTCAAAGCTACAATGATTACTACACGATTTTTCAGATGTTAACCTAATACATAAAATACACCTGGAAACTGTTATCGAACCTTGGACTTTGGCTTAGTAGAATTCTCTCAACGAACTGTCAAGGTACAGTACATATATTTTATAGTCACAATTAAAAAAAAATATCGGTAGGATGTATGAAACTGAGCATGGGATGAATCTACATAATTCAGCGCTAGTACCTTGATATCAAAGCTAAATGTCCCGGGTTCGATCTCAGCGTCCAGATATAATTTTTTCAAAAGTATATATTATATTCTGTACTAATCCTAAAATCAGATTTTCATATAAATACTATCATTTGGAAACTGGAAACTTATGTTGCCATAATGTAAAAGAAAATTACTACACTAATTTGAATTTACACTTTTAGCCCATTTAAGTAATAATGTAAAATAAGAAACATTCTATAGTTATTCATTAAATAAATATTATTGGAAACTTTTGTTATCTGTTTAAATTAAATCTAGAGCTACAAAACCAAATGAGACATATTTCTATAATTCCAAATTTTAGTGACTTTCAATCAACGTCAGTGGTCGAAATTGGGCTTCCTATAGAAACTAGTAATAGCTGCCTTTTCACCTCAAAGTTAGCCTTTGTTGTACCTGATATTTAAAATTTGTGTCCTTTAAAACAAGCCCAAAATTTTCATAATCTATATTTAGTATTATGTTTAATCCTGTGTACAAATACAGTTACAAATATTATTCAATAACTTTTTATGTCTAAGTTGCACATTTATTACACTTAATTGATGTGTGAAGTTTGTAAAAGTTTTACTGAGTTTAAATACGTGTATTGATTTTTGTAGCTTGGCATGCAAAGAGTAACAAATTATGCTCGCAGATTAAAAAAAAAATCAAAATAAATAACCTTCTTTCCCAAGTTAATAAATAAGTAGTAGTACTTTAAAGAAGTGTTTTAATTAATTAAAAAATAATAATTAGGCTCCAGGATTACTTTAGACAAGTGTTTATGAATGAGGACAATTGTAACGGTAAAAACAAGGTTGAAAACCACTTGTATAACGTGACATGTTGTTGTCAGTGGTGCTACGCCAGACAGTGCCTGCAGCTGGGTGAGCGTCCCGGTGCGACAGATGGTGGCTGGGGAGAGTGGTCGGACTGGTCCGAGTGCTCGCGCACCTGCGGTTCGGGGGTGGCGTACAGTGAGAGGCAGTGCAACAACCCCTCCCCCACCCATGGAGGGAGGTTCTGCATCGGGGACCGACGTAGGCACAACATCTGCGCTACGGAGGTGAGGAACAGTACATATACATCCTTTTTAATGAGGGCTTTTACTGTATAGGAGACTGTATTAGAGACTTGGAGTACCCATAATCCTCTTGACAACAACCCACAACGGGAGAATTTTTTTTGTTGATCTTATCACGAATTAGAAAATTCATCTCAAGTTGGTGATGTATGAAACGGGGAAAAGATGAGTGTTTTTGCAGTTTTTATAGCTAAAGTTTTTTGTCACACATTCCTCCAGTACAAACATAAAATAGTTAGGTTTTCTTTACATGGTGACATAAACATTTCTTGAATAGCTGTAAAGGGTGTCCTGGAATTAATGGCAGCTTTTTATCTTAATTTATAAAGTTTGTCAGTTAATGCCGCTATGCTCATGACATATATTTAACAACGGATGATATTACCACGTGAAAAAATGTTTGATTATATGTTTGTACTGAAGCAATATTTATTTGGGCCAAAAAAAGTTTTTAAATAGAAACTGTAAATAAACTGACCTTTTCTCGCGTCCCCTAAATCCCCGCCTTAAGGAAATTGCTCACTAGATACCCCGAGACAAATTTCGGAAATCCAGGAATTCCATGTTATTTAAGAAATTGTTTATTATTTAATCATATGGTTTATGCATAGACGGAGAAGTAATGCATCATAATATCCCTGAAGAGTTAAAGTCCTTGAATTTTCAGTTTCATAATTAAATAAAAAATATAACGAAAACGTAAAATTAGCTGATTTTTAACTACATTTAACTAAAATGTCACACTAGCTTTATCAGAGTGAGTTCCTCAACCAATAATAACAAAAAAAGATTCACACTAGAAATTGATTTTGTTTAAGGAAAACTATAACTAATTACTTGTACCGTTTGAACAACATATTATAGCTGTGACAATTTGAGTTAGGTAATAAAAAAACAAATTATTTCACTCTTTCAATTTATCTCATTTCACTATAGCATTGTATCAAGTTCGCCATTATTTCGATCTTAGCTAGAGTTAAACCAATCATCTAATAATAAATTACTCTCATTGAATGTAATATAGCATCGAATTGATCACTAATGTAAGGCCTACACTACAATAATTGCTAAGTTTCTGACACTTATCAAGACCACCAATATCACATATTTTCTCCCTATAAGTGGTCAATAAAGTTTTACTTTCACATATACAGATAAAGTTTTGTGTTCGTTAAAAAAATCGATCTAAAGATTATGACAAATCTTTACGGTTTATGTGAACACAAACCCACAAAAGTGGATTTCAAAAAGTCTGTCTGTCCCCATGCCTGTCTGCCAGTCTACCCTTGGCCACGGCTTCAAAAGGGTGTAATGGATTTTGTTCAAACTCGATACATATATACTTTATATTGCTATACCGCAAACATTTTCATATTTTTCACCCTATGCCTTCAATAAAGGGTAGTTTATTGGTGGTTGATTATTTTGAGCATGACAAATATAGATGTAAGCTAGGTTTTTGGGAGAAATTTGGCTATAGGTTGATTTTTTAATTTAAATATTTTAAAAATTGGCTTTAGCGACTCGAATAAAAATGGGTATTTTTTGTCTTATATAAATTTGATTTCCAAAAAAATCCAATATTATTGAATTAACTACGGATTTTTGTAAAATTTACTGTTTTGAAAATAGCTCTAGTGTTTTGGCTCAAATGGTTATTGTGTGGCTATTTTACATCATTAATAATAACGTATCTTTATTTTCCAAAATAATTTAATTTAAGGTTAGTTTACTTAGGACAAATTATAGAAAATTAATTTTTTTTGGAAATAGCATTTAAAGATTTATAAATTAAAAGTGTGTTTGGTACCAACAAGAAGAAGTGTTTTTTTTAGGAAAATATACTAAAGGATAATTTGTTCAAAACCTATATTTGAAAATTTTCTTCAAGCTATAAGACACAATATTTGAAGGCTTGTGCGATAGTGTAGTACTATTTATTTATTTTATTTCCAAAATTTAAGGAAACTCACAGGCAAATAATTGATTCTAAGAAATAATCAGATTTTTAGTAATAGTTTGACTGCAGGGAATTTAGCCATCCTAGATCAGCTGGTCTTAGCCCAATGTGTGAATGGGTGTGCTTGTAGGGTATCGATTTTCATTTTTTTAAATATGCATCTCAAAACTAATTGTTTAATAGTACATTTTACTGCAATCATTTTTTGAAATAAATTATTATTAGAATATTTCAGGTTTGGCGTTGATGTTATGTATTTCGTTTTTAAATTATATCTTTAGCTTAAAATATTTATGCTGTATGCAGCATAAATATAATTTAGTTAACCTTCTGACCTAATTAATATTTACATTGACGTTTCTGTATTTAGGTTTACAAATAATCAAACCAGTTTTATAAAAACTCAGGTTATTCATTAGAAATATTAAAAACAAATTGTAAAGATGTTTAGTATAATAAAAATTGTTTAAACTCTAAAATATAGCATATATTCTAAAAATAAATTAAACCAAGAAATAAAACACATTAAATTTACTCCATCTTATATTTGAAGTTATGTAGCAGATACATAAACTCATGCCATATTTTTTGTAGGCTACTTCACCGTATCTTAATTTATTACTCTTCGGAGTATTTAATTATTTAACTTAGAACTAAAAACACTAATTAATTAATAATAACTAAAGCTAGAATATTTAGCACGAATTACTTTATTTTTAAAATCTTCCCTGTTACCTATCATATTTGAAGAGTACAGGGTAAACGTGTGAAAATAACACAACACACATTTTGAAGGACGACTTTTATATCTCATACCCCATAAAGAGCACAGCAAATACTTTTAAAAAGTGCATTATAAGGGTATCATGATTGTCTAACAAATTGCATCACTAGCTCAATTTTAATTAAAACTGGACTTTACACTCTTTTAAACTGTACCCCTAATTGATTATTAATATTTATTAGCAAAGCCATATCCAGGCCAATATTTCAGGGCGGGGGGTTAAAATATGTAGGCAAAGAAAAATTTCGAATACTAAGTGCCAACAGGAGCTATCTGAATATTATTTTTTATGGTATTTAAGAACAGGTATTTAAGTGATAAAATGCTATTATTATTTATAGCCGATCATAAATCATCCTTTCTACAAGTCTAAAAATTTACATTTAGCATTTCTTAAATAAATTTATATCTGGTGGTGTGACTAGTATGGTGGCGTCTCCCAGGGAAGAGGGAGCATTGCCCCACGAAAATAACTTTTCCCACTGGACTAAACTAATTCAATTCACCTCTTATGTTTTTGAACTATACTTTTAAAAATTAACTCCAAATAACTTTAAAGGCATAGAATTAAAATTATAAAAAAGTCAAGCGGTCTTATAGGTGCTTCGAAATATTATTTTTTTTTATGAAGGACTACTTCATACCTATATATTCTAGAGGGGTAATAATTGCTTGAAGGCATCCAATCGTCAAACGTTTGTGGAGGGAGCGAACCTAGATTATCAAAACGCATTTTTGGCTAACTAAACCCTCTTCCCTTAACAAATAAGGTTCCAATACCACTTACTCGAACTGGATAATTTTATAGATAGTTTTGTTTTTCTAAAATAAATTTTGTGGTTTAAAAATGTGTTTTTTAAGAAAAAATTAAGTCACCACATATAAGGACATTTACAACTTGACCCATGCAACACAAAGGTATTGAATATAATTATCAATCACTATTAGAAAGATTAAAGGGAAAATTTTAGGTTGTTGGGGCCCTGGGTACATTCTGCTATTAATAGGAAGTTCGTTATTTGAAAACTGGGTAATAATGTTGGCAAAATGTCATAAATAAAACCTTTACGATTGTACTTATTTTTTGCTACGTTTTGTTAATAATGTAAATATAAATTATACTTTAATACATAAGAATGTATTATTAAAAGCTTTTGATACATTTTTATCAATAAATATAATAATGATAATATCGCGTGTTTGGGTAACCATAATCGTAGCCCAATAGTGGAAAGATTAGACAGCATTATTGTACCGTTGCCCAGAGGACACCCGAATGTATTATTATTTATCACCGCGTCTTACTAACCGTTCGGGTTATACGCTTTAAGTACTAATTACGCTAATGGATTAGGAAATGAGAAGGTTGTATTAAAGGAAGTGAACCCGCATTTGCGCGGAGGGAGAGTTGAAAATCATTTAGGAAAAACCACCTCCAGTTCACCCGACCGAGATTCGAACCTCGATCTCCCCGTCCTCAGCGGTTGAGCTAAACACGACTAGCGCGTTAGCCAACTACGCCACCGAGGCGGGTGACACCAGAATGTAGTCGTACATACTTTCCGTGAAAGACATTTCCATGTCCCGATGAGATTAGATGATGATAATAGTGAGTATGAGGGTGTGGAACCAGTGCAATCACTTAAACCCAACTTAATTCTAACTAACCAAACTCTGGTGACTGTTGGGGTTAATACGCTTTTAAGAAAAATACCCAAGGAACCAGATGGGAATCGAACCCGGAACATAGCTGGGTGCACTGACCACTACACCACAGGCTATTTTAATAAATCCGATTTGAGCGATTTTCAATAAATGTTGGCTATTAGGGCTTCCTATAATAGTCAAGGTTTGATCATCCCGCTCTACAAACGACCCTGTATACAGTCAGATTTAGATAGGAAGACACTTTTTTGACAGTTACTTAAAACCATTTTCACACAAGTATTCAGACGACCGGCCATGTGATCTGCAACTGATATATTTGATAGATAATAGCCTATAAAATAACAGTAATAAAATAGTATAATGTTTTCACTTTTAACCCCAAAGAATATTTTTGCATCTTTAAAAAGGCTCGACTTCCTACTAGAAAATAAAGACTAGATTGATTTGTCCATTTATTGGAATTCATAGTTTTATATTAGGAAACCAAATTTAGTATTAGGAAGTAGTGTACAACATCCGACACCTTTTTCTCACTCGGAAGCGTATCTGTCTACTGAGTTATGGGCCCCTGGTTTGATTCCCAGCATGGCCGAAAATTTATCATTAGTCAAATGTGGGTTCACCCTTTAACAGTGATGAATAACTGCTGGGGGCTGGATGTTGTGCTTGTCCTAGTCTTAAGTTAGATTATATGTCTCATGAAGGTACGACATGCCTAGCAAGCCGGAGGTGGAATATATATGTGACCCAGGCCATAAGCTGGGAACAGTAATGGGTGTATAAAATAAATAAATAATAATAATTGTACCGCAGTTTGAGCAATACAATAACTAGGTATTACTAGCCTACAGTATTTATACTAAGCTCGCCAAACTAAAAACTTTCCCACGTCAGCGTATTTATAGCACTCCCTTACTTTCAGGTGAGCTGTTCTTAAACTGCTGCTGTTTACATTCTCGCAAACTGCAAGCCCATCATATCACATCACCTTTCCTCCAACTCATAATTTTTGTTGTTGTTGCAGAATCATTTGTGAAGTGTTATCGGACCTAAATTGGGGACCACGTGGTCTAGGGCATCACACTCTCAGTATATTATACTGCCGGTGACGGGGAGCTCATGGTTCAAATCCAAGTTGGGTGTAGTGAGGATGGATTTTACAAAATGGTTTTCCACTCTCACCCCTTGCAAACGTGGGAACTTTTCTCTAAATGAAGCATTACTCATTCTTAACTCACTGGCATAATTAGTAAATAAGCGTGTAACCAGAAAGTGGTGCCAAAAAAAAAGTTTTGAGGGAACTACCATTCGAATAGTTTCCAGTTGAAAGACTTTGATATTTTTCCATCTCAAAGACTTACCCGTTTCCAAAGCAATCCCCACGCTCAATAATATTTCCTATTTACTTTGTAAATATGTCTCCATGGCCTTGTGGTCTGACAAATTAGTACAATAGCCAACTATTTTGTAAATGTACCTAACCATTGTAATTGTGGCAACAAGCTGACTTGTATTTTGTTTTATTTGAACCTTAAATAAGTCAGTTATTTTTATCAACTATTTAGAGGAAAGAGGGGGGAGGGGTTGAAATAAAAAACTAGCTATGGCCTTGATTCTGAGCCTTTTTTAAAATCTCTTTGAATATATGCTTCTCCTGTTGCTTTAATCTCAGAAAGCACTCTGTAAAATTATTTTAGAAAATAATCCTACTACATTATACATCAATACTGCTACATTTTTTAAAGCTATTACTCTTGTTAAACTACCTCGCTCGCCATAAAGTATATTTTCTCTCTTATTCTCTCACTCTTCTATATATTACTATATTAAAATTTTGTTACAAAAACACACGGGATTTAAAAAAAAGTATACAATATTGAATGCATTAATTTCAATGATTACTATTTGTCTTTTGTTCAGCAGTCTATAAAAATATTAATTTGATAAAATTATTTTTCACATCTAAAAATTGAATTATGAAAATTACATTATAGTAGTTTGGAATAAGTCTTAAAAAGTGCTGCCTTTGTTATATCAGACTGAGTAAACGCTAAAGATATCTAACGCCATTCATATTTATTTATGTTTAAATTAAAGGTTTATCCTGCAGTCGAGATCACTGTAGAGTCAGGGCTGGCGTTAAAAGTTTTTCCATTCTGTATAAAGGTAGATTGGCCACTTCCTCTCGTTCTACATCTTACAATATTTATTTTATTTTCCCTTCACTTAAATTTAAAAAACATATAAACACTGGACCATTTTCCTATATTATACTTATGACCATTGTCACAAGTAACGGATTATAGGCATACAGGTTGTAGAGTTGGTAACATTGGATGAGACATAGATAAAGTTAGTACAAGATGAGGAGAAAATATATTCTAAAGTTTTTGTGAAATTTAAAAAGCTTAGTAACTACCTGGAGGGGAATGAAGTGGTGTTCGAACTATTATATCTTACTTAAACGGTCACTTCAGAATGTTACTATGTTCTTCCTGAACAGTATGGACTTTGGTAATCATGACATATTCTGGAAAGGATTTTTGCCACCCCACAAATTCCAATGTCCTATACAAATGCACATATTGCACCCCCGTCGTGATGGCCATCAAAGGAATTGTTTAGCTTCAGATTTCTACAAACAACGATATCTCGAATACTTTTGTTCGAGATTACTTCAAACGGATGATAATATATTATTATTGTTATTGTCATTACTATTTTTATTAGGTTTACTGTCTTATGGCTGATCCTTTCCTTTGAACATAGAGCCACAATGCACCCTGCCCTTTGCCTCCTCCTTTAGATCCCAGAATCTTCTTCTTTCCTTCAAATAGTTCAATTTTTGAATACTACTTCTTCCTAATCTCCTCTTTCTCTCAACCTTTCCTTCTACGTCCTTGACATAGTGCAGAATAAAGTTCCTCCAGTTTGCCTTGCATTGAAGGATCACATTCAAAATAGTTATCTTCAGTCTTCTCACCCACTCTTCTTAGGACTTCATTTGTCAGCCTGTTTGTCCATTTTATCTTCTGAGTCTTCTGCACCACCACATTTAAAAGCGCTTCAAGTACTTATTTTCTATCTTCCTAAGATTCAAAGTTTCTGCTCTATACAGTGCAATGTTCCAAATATAGCATTTCATTAGTTTCTTCCTCAGTTCCAAACTCAACTTACCGGTGAGCAGTAACATCTTCTTGTTTAAAGCTCCCTTGGGCTTGGTGATTCTTGACCTAGTTTCCTTGGTGCAAATGTTTAATAGTTTATATTTGACAGGTTAATTTTCGTCATACTTTAAATCATGCTTTAATAACAGAAAACTTAACAAAAACATTCGCTATGAGAAGTGCTTTATTTTAAATGATTATGTTGATTTAGTAAAATGTCTTATTTTTATGTGATGTTAAAATATATAGAGCCCGTAACTAGAAAAATAATATTGGTTTATTTTCAAAACTTTTATAACTCGGGAATCAAATTACATAAATTTATATACAATTATTTTTTCATCTAGTTATGCCAATGTAAACTTATTATTTTATTATTTAAGCCAACATTATTGAGGCCAGAGATGCCTAACACACTGAAAGAGATGATTTAGACAATATTTTATCAACAAATCATGTATACATGGTCGTTCTTCGAAACAACATTTTAAATTATGTTGTTCTCGCTATAATATTATTGAAAGGGGGCCCAACATTACAAAGTGATGTTTTTAATATTATAAACTCTAATTATATAGAATATTGAATTACACTTTAAAAACAAATGTTAAGCATTTGAGCTTATAGGAGGTTTCATACTATGGAATTCAAGCAATGGTATTGAAATAAAAAATTATAATAAATGTTAGGGAAGTAAGAATAACTTATTAAAAAATAATTAAACTCAACTAACGTTGATTGGTCTATATTATAAGCACTTAATCTCTATGGTCTGGTGGTAAGAGTGTCTTGCTATAGATATAGACGTCACGTGTTTGATCCTAGGCGATTTCAGTTTTTCTGTGAAGCAGTGGCTCTGGAATTGGGTCAAACTCATCCAGGTGAGGAAAAAATGAAGAACAACTTGAAAGAAAAGGTAGTGGTTCCGGTCTAGAAAACTTAGATTAGCAACCAAATGGTTCGTTATGAGAGCCACATGACATCCCCTTTCCGAAAATGTTATGACAATTACCGCCAACAGCTGTCGGCGGACGCTCAGTCAGTATGACTCGATTTCGGGCTGAAACCATGAAGTTTTTTTGTTAGTTTCTTAGAACATAATTTTTATAATGTTAAATTTAATCTACCCGCATCGGTGGGCCGTCAGGAATAAACGTAATCTCCTTCGGGTATAGGTTTGGGATGATCAGTTATTTGAGTTTCGAATTCCGGCCTTGTGTACTGAGGGCGGAGTTTACTAAATCATCTTCAATATTTATTAATACAAATGCAGATACATTACCTCAAATTTCTACCTTCCTTATCCTCGCTCCATTAATTTAAATACGCCGATTGCCCAGACTACTAGCAAGACATGGCTTACGTAATTATTTTTGTTTGTGGTTGACAAGGCTAAATATGACCATCCTCTTGCTGTGGGAGCTGTCTTGAAATAGTAATGTTCAAACGATGGATTAAGAAACCCAGTGTCCTCAAAACCCATTGAGATAATGAGGGCAAAGGCTCTTTTAGTCTGGAAAAACAATCATTCATAATAGTATTAAGATGACAATTCATTTAGCATGTGGCAATATATTGTATACAACACAAAATATTAACAATGCAGAAAACATTGACAAAAAAGAAACTTGAATAGAACAACATGTTTTAACAATACAGAACCATTAAAAATACAAAATATGTAATTATATATGAATATTTTTATTTGGTCAATTCAGTCTATCACTACTTGGGGGAACCCGAAGAAGTCCTTTATATGTGCCTGGGTATTCTGTGATAGTATATCTATAGATATAAATGACAAGTATATTTATCTATAGATCTTAGCTAAATTCAGAGATTTCATCATAAATTACATTAATATAGTGTGCTTTGTTTTTCTCTAAACTCTTTATTTTACCTGGATTAACTTAATAGCTAATTTTAAAATAACATATGGTATGTGGCAACCACCAACATATTTTCCTGCACCTCGACTTTGTTTCGATTTTGCTTCACATTTAAAATATGACCTTTTCTCAACCCTGATAGATAAAATAAAACTCTTAGATCTGCCCAAGCATTTAAATTTTTGTTGAGTTTATGGGTTGTAAACATTATGAGAAGACCAAATACTGTAATATATTTTTAGAATTTCTGTTTGTTTGTTGCCTGTAAGCTAGAAAATACATATCCTATTGAAGCAGGAACTCTTCTGTTATACTCTTTTTTTTGTGTGTAGTATAGGGTAAGCCATAAGAGCATCGTGGTATATCACCAGGGAATGAAACCGTGTCTAAAAATCGAAACATAGGTAGTAAAATACGTCATGGCTGGTTGACGTGGGTACAACAGATGGCACGCGATTTGGTATGGGGCGGGATGAATTCATGCTTCCTCAGGAATAAGACAGACATATATTTTATAAAATTTTACCACCGTGGATATTTTCTATTGTGTCTTCGCTCTACGTTGTCACCTTTACTTAGTGTTCTTAACATAGGTAGCTGTTGATATGTGTCATCCTCAATATATAAAACATTTCCCTCACCTCATACGTGTATGAAATGGTGTATTCGGGTGTTAAGATTATTCGCTGGGAATAAAAAAGTTAATTTCCTCGACACTAATGCGAACGAATCCTTGATCAAAAGCTAGTATTCCATACATTAATATAAGACAAAATGCAATTAATTAAAACAAATACAAAACTTGTTCTTGAACTGATAGTTTTCCGTTGTAGCCGTGCGACGTAAATGATACCCCATTCCGCGATCTTCAGTGCAGTGAGTTTAACGACTGGGTCTACCCGGAGGATGAAAAGAAGCATACTTGGAAGGGCTACTACAAACACGGTGGTCAGTATTTAACCACTTCTTGGTATAATTAGTACTTTCTACCATAACTACTTGCTGATAGGGATTGGGTACACCTTGAGTAAGAAAATAGCCACACTTGGGATGGCTAGTACAAAAAGATGTGAGGCTCAGATTTCCCCACTTTTACTAATGCAAGACAGTAGCTAAAATATAACTACTTCAATACAGTAACTAAGGGATGTATTTCAATTTTTAACTTGTGTAAATATTCCAACAGTGTAGCTAGTTAATTTACATATATTTTGACTTGAATAGTTCACAAGAAATATAAAAGTATATATGGTTTCTTTCACAAGTTTTCAAAGGAAGATATGGTTTATCAGTAAATCTAGCTTATTTACAAAAAGTGGCAAGTCTTGACCGTCTTCTTTGTCTCTTTTACAAGGAAGAAACATCTTTTATTGGTTTGCGTAGCTCGCTTGCATAGAGTCAATCTTTGATCGGCATCTATATACGACATACAGACAAAGACAACCATTGACAGGCCTTTTATCATTGTTACTCTTGTGTAAGGAATTGAATTTCGGGGTTTAAATTTTAGTCACCACTTATATCGATCAATCGTTAGCAAGTTATTTGATAGACCCTTTGATTTCTAAATCTTGTGAACCTAGACCAAAACAATTTCCTAAAAATATTTCCTCTCAACGTTGAGAGATCGTGACGACAATTTTGGATATGTTTATAGAAAACCCGTGCTCACTGTACTGCCTGAGCGAGACTAAGGTCCTTACTGCTTTAAAACCTAAGGTGGTAGATGGCACCACCTGTTATCGTGGTATACGGGACATCTGCATCGGTGGCACATGCAAGGTGAGGCCTACCATGTAATCTACTAACAGAAATGCCTGGTGGTGGTTGAGATAGCCACGCAATGCTTTGCGTCAAACAGACGGAAAATAATATCTTCATTTTATTTCTTCCGGCCCAGTATTTAATTATAAGAAAAAAAATATCTAGTCAAACATTTAAAATTCCAGCTTCAAGGTGCACATGTTTTTGCACAGGAGCTACTCATTTTAAAATTTCAACCCTCTACGTGTGATAGATATCGTGCAATGCTCATAACAGATATACAAACACTCTCTTCATTTTACTAATGTAGATTAGAGAGTGCAAAAAATGCAACAGAATATTAAGATTATTATATTTCCATACATAATTGATTAGTTAATAAAAGAAGTAGAACAAATACATTTTAAACTCAATATTTGAAATATAAATTAATAACAGAATCAAAAACTTATTACTAATTATATATTTGCCCGGCTCGTCGTAGAAGGATGGAACTGCATATGTGTTAAAAGTTTTTATTCGTCATTTTCTATCGTATAATATAATATAATTAAAAATAAAGGAAGATATGATTTGATAGTTTGATTCAAATCGATTTCCACGTTTATGAAAAGTATCATTTAAAATAATTGTTAACCTGTTTCTTGCTGGTCACCTAAATTATTTTGTTTCAACTTAAGCATCTTCAAGCACTGTCAAGTATTATTATATCATATATTCTTAAATAATCTTAATTTACAAAATACCATAACTAAATTAAATTCTTTTACAAGTTTTAAAATTTGTATTTGTATCTCTTGAAGTAAAACCTCTATTCACTTTTAGAGGTATGTTTTGTTATAAATGGAAGGGAGATACAATACATAAAAGGGAACGAACGAACACAATATGGCTTTTAAATTAAAAAGAATAACACATTTCATCTTTACATTGCTGTTACTGGACAATGAGTTAATGGCTGTTTTTTGAAGAAAATTGATCGTTACCGCCCAATCTTTCAAACTAGGTTTCATTCCATCAGAACCCATCAGAAGGGAGTGTGAGACGCACAACGCAAATGCTTAAAAGAAGAAACCAATAACACACAAATGGGAGAAAACGAGATCGGTAAAGAGTGATAGGACACTTATATAGAAAAATATAAGACGAATGAATAAAATAAGAGGAAAAATTACAAGAAACTGTTCTTTATGTTATACGGACCTTTTACATGTCCTATCATTCTTTAAAGATTTGTTTTTGCGTTATTTTATTCTTTTAGGGGGTTTCGTTCCACGTTTGATGCTCCTCTTGGATGAGTTAGGGTATAATTAAACCTAGGTAAAGACATTGGGTGTTAACGCCCGATTTTCTTCAATAGATATTCATTCATCACCTATGTTTTCATTGTCGGTAATGCAAAGTGTGAACTGATTTCTTTTTTAATACTATACATATTATTTTGTTCGCTGCCTTTTATGTGTTTCTATCATTCTTCATGTATTAATGAAAGAAAATTGATATATGATAAAATAAGCATTGAAAAAAATATTGACCTCAACTTCTTTTCCAGTTATAAAAAATATATTTATTTGGTGGAAGTCGCAAAATAATAAAACAATCTGAAACGTTAAATTTATTTGATTACCTTAGTTTGAAAGTAGCATTCTTCTAGATAAAGACATGAAATCGATATTTGATCTTTACTTCCTAAAATGCAATGACATAGCACAGCCTTATATGATTATTTTTATTCTAGCTCAGATTGTAAGATATAGATAAAGTATTGTAATCTACCTCGTGATTAAAATGAATTTTGACGTTTATTTTCCCCAAAGGCAAAATGTAGGTCTTACAATTAGGTATTTAGTATGTTGACATTACTTATTGTTTTTAAAACTGCGCTTAAATCTACAGCCTAAAAGGTTTAATGGATTCTACCAAATTTTATATTTATTAGTATTTTTAGCACCACGTTTAGCAAGACCTGGTTCAAGCTACACGTATTGTACACTAATGTAAATGAGATATATATGAGTAAGGTTGAATTTAAAGGAAGTGTACCCACGTTTGCGTGGAGAAGAGAGGAAAATTGTTTGGGAAAAAACACCTTCAGTGCACCAGACCAGTATTCGAACTCCGATCTACATGCTATTGGCAGGCTAGTCCAACACTATAGTGACGCTTTAAACCACGCGACCAACGAAGATGGCTATTTAGGTATCATATGGACATATCTCTTATCCCAGTTTATTATAATTTTTAATCTTGCCTTCAGGTTAAGATTAGTTTACTGGTGTTTGATTTTTGAAAATTCAAGATTTTTAGTAAATTAATATACAAAATTGTTTAAAATTGATAGTTGTTGCGTGTTTGGCATATCAACACTATATTTTTTTTTTAGTAAGGCCATTTCATTAATGGGTAGTTTGCCAAAGATTAATTTAAGACAATCTGAAATTTTCCAAAAATGACTATTTTTAATACTTTTAAAAT
This sequence comes from Timema shepardi, assembly GCA_902151425.1. NCBI lineage: Eukaryota > Metazoa > Arthropoda > Insecta > Phasmatodea > Timematidae > Timema > Timema shepardi. Next base: position 26,825 of record CABFVX010001823.1, on the reverse strand, counting down.
TGATATTTGGGTAATGTCGGCCCATAAAATAAAATTGTATTTTCGATCATAGGTAGCTTACTAATAACCACTTTTCCGAAAATTCTATTTTTCTTAAATGGCTCTAATTATTTTGCCTAAATGGCGGTTTGGTGAGTGTTGTCTGTCTACGTAACCAATACAATTTATATGTACTTGTTTTTCTAGGAAAACATCGTTTAAGGGAAGTTTACATAGTATTAATGTTTGAAAATTTGAGATTTTTAGAAAATGACTCAAACATATTTGTTTAAAATATGTACTGTGCAGTATTTTATATGATTAGAAATTAGAGACTTTTTCTGAAAACAAATGATTAGAGGCTAGTCTAGAGATGAGGGATTTTTGAAAAATAGACTATGTGAGAAAGTGCATACGATTGTGTCTTATCATATATTTTATAAATGCTTCGTTTTATTTTCAGAATATATCAATAATACCAAGTTATTTGATACAGTGTTCTTTTACTGAACTAATCTATACAAACCTTGAACTTAACCAACATCACTTATATATTTATTTAAATATCTAAGACATATTAGTGAAATAGAGATATATATTACAGAAAGCGTTATCAAAATTAAATAATCATCGATAATATTTATGTATTTGGGAATAGTCATGAAAAATTATACAATGTGAGAGGTGATTTCCATTAAAATAAAATATTAAATTCTGAAAATTGAGATACAAATTCTTCAAGTTCATCCAACGCTCATTGAGGCTGAAATAAGATTGATAATATAAGAAGATAGACTACTTGAGTACTTCTCACGCAGTAATATTTTTTTATATACAACTCCATAGCCCACATTGGCAGGCACAGAGACTAACCTAAATCTAGTCTGACTTAGCAGTGGCGGGTATGTCGGGAATTTAATCCAGGCTAGGCGTCTTAAGGGTGTTTTTTTAATCTTAAATTTCTTCCCAATCTCCCTCTGCGATATTAAGGGAAGATTCCTCTCAAATCAATCTTCCTAATACCCACTTCAGTGGCCAAATGGTCTAAGGCGTCACGATTGTGTTAGACTAACCTGCTCTAGACGGAGAAATCAGTGTTTGAATCCCAGTTAGTTCTATCAAGGATGGTTTTCCCTAAATGGTTGTGTAGTAAGAAGTGGTGATAAAAATGATATATTTGAAACTACGTACATGTGGATAGTCTGTCTAGGGTAATAGTTCTACGATCTAATCACAAGATTTGTTCCTAAATTACTCAATGCTTGGAGGAAGTCATAGGCTATCGCTTCGAAGTAAGTTAGCTACACTCTACATGCTCCTAGTATTATTACTCTTCGGGATATAGGAATATTTATACTAATATGGTAGGGGTGAGGAGAACGGAATATAGAGTAATCACACTCACAAATGACCATAGGGAGAGTGGGAAACCGTTTAAGGAAAAAAACCTCAGTACACAAGGTCGGTATTAAAACCTTTTATCCTAGTAACCTGCAAACTCGATGAAATGGGATTGGTGCCTTTGTCCCCGTGTCTACCAGTGTGGGTCACACAACTTTGAAACACATCCGGTCTGCCCAATATAATTGGTTTTACATTAATACTATCTCAAGCATAGTACCAGAATGTCAAAAATTGATGAAGTCATGTGACTTCTAGAAGTATTAGGTAATATATTTCTAGAACAAAGACTCTTAAATAGTATATAGGTTATGTGTTGATTTCTAGGAGGTACCTTGCGATCTTAACCTGACCTCCAACGCTGTTGAGGACGTATGCGGAGTATGCCGAGGAGATGGGACTTCCTGTATCAACAAAGTAGGCAGTCAGACCTTCATCGCGGAAAATAAAGGTAAGAGGGTCTAATGATCCTGAGTAGTAAATTTAATAGAGTTTATGAAAGGCAGTATTGGATCCATTTAAGTGAATATCCCTGGTACTATTTGTATAATTATACTATGATAAAATTAACAAAGAGTATTTAAGAATAGTCATAGTTGTTCCTATTTGGATCCAACACAAATGCATGATTTTATATATAACCTAAATCTTAATCCAACAATTCTATCGCACTGTAGGGATCAAATGTCCTGAAGTGTCCCCAGTGGCGGATTTAGATTTTTGCTGCCCAGGGTCTACACAGATCTTGCCACCCTCCCACCTCCATCCCGGAAATTCCTTCAACACCCATTCCCTCAGTCAAAACCAAGGGGGGAAAATTCTCTTATAGGAAGGCAGGGCAGCAGGGCTTCGAGACACGGACATCCAATAGTTCATACCACTGGTTCTAAACATTCATCTTGGGAGGTAGAGTACGTGTTTATAAATAATGTTTGTTTGTAGGATAGCAAGGAGATGGATAATATTACCTTTTTCAATATAAATATTTTTTTTACAAAGTTTGCTGGTCCTCTGATTTTTCTATAGCCTATTGAGCCCTCCTGCAAATCCAGCACTCGGCATCCCTCTCGCAATTGATTGTACTGCCAATAACGAAGAGAAAGGGGTTTGAATCTAGGTTGGGTACTCTGATGATTTTTTTTTTCCTAAATGGTTTTACACTTACCCCCACCAAACTGAGGGTACACTTCCTAAAAATTAAGCGTTCCTCACCTATAGCACACTAACATTATTATTATTATTATTATTATTATTATTATTATTATTATTAGCACCGCGTCTTACTACCCATTCGGGTTATACGCACTTACGCTAATGTGTAATGGTAGGGTGATTGTGAGATGAAATGGAGGACCTACAGTTTAACGTGGAATCCGAACCACGGTGGTTCGTTTCAATATCATTGCAGCCATACCTCTTTTTATTTTTGCAAGAAAAAGTATTCTTTACATGGTGTCCTATTACCCATTAGGAATTTCAACATTTAATAATTACAATAGATAAGAGAGGAGTAAGGTAGGTTTGAAAGGAAATGTAACCACATTTACATGGAGAAAGTTTGGGAAAACATTTAAATAAAAAAACACTCTCAGTACACCTGACCGTGATTTAAATCTTGACCTCCTAATTATCAGAAAACCATTCTAAACGACCTTGATATTTATTTCGCCTGTACATTAATGGAGTTAGTAATTATTAGTAGTTGCATCAGTCAGCGGAACAATCCTATGATATCTCCACAGAGTGAGCGTTCTGGTACTTATCTGTGAAGTTCGTGAACGATTCTTTAAAATGATTTATTCAAATTAGTTCAATTTTTATAGATAGCCTAGTTCAAAGTGAGATATAAGATTTCGCAATAGTATGACATTGTGATTCTTAGGCTGGTCTGTCTAGTGGAAAATATGAATTTTAACCGATAAATTCTCCCGTGAGCTATTATGTAAGGCTCGTGTAAGTTGAAAGGAATTTAATTTTTGATATTTGCCTTGATAAGAAGAGCTTTCTGAACCCTCTCCAAACAAACCACATTTCCATACAATAAGAACCATTGTCTCATAATTTATAACTATAGTATACTAACATTATAGGCATTAGTGTAGCTGATGTACTCATGAACGAGTGAGCTATAATTGCGATAGAGTGAACTTCGAGCGGTAAGTTACGAATGTAGAAAGACTAAGATCCAAACTATAGCTCTTTTATCACAAACTTATGAATGACTACAAAAAGGTGTAGGTCATGAATGACTGAACTACAATCTGTAGGTTAAAAACTAGTGAAAGGATTAACTACAAGCCATGGGTTGGTGGTGTCGAACTAGTGAACAAATGAACTAAAATATGTAGACCACAAACGACTGAACTACAAGCTATAAATCATGAAAATGACTTAACTCCAAGCAAAAGGTCGGTTCTCGTAAATTAATAAACGAATGAATGAACTATAGGTTGTAGGTCACGAATTTATGAAAGGATGAACTCCTAGCGGTAGTTCACTAACGACTGAACTTATGGACTTTCTCCAACTGGATTATGACGTCGTATCCATCCCACAAAAAGCAATCTAGATCCACGCATGTAAGACCGATAATTTTGGCATCAACATTATCTAAGGCCCAAATTTGAACTGAATGGTGGAACTTCTAGAGACAATGAAGGGAACAAACACCCAGTCACAAGGACCCTCTAACCTCACGTATGGCTGTACATTCTGAGTGAGCAGCTATGGACCACCACCCCTTCTATAAGGTGATCCCGCCATCAGTTAGTAGTTTGGGGAAACCTCTGCCTTTTATTGGCCATTGGCGAGCATAGTTGTCTCCCCATAGTGATACCAGCATCACGGAAGAGGCCAGAAACTCAGCCTTTGGTATAACTCAGGTTTCCCGAAGTATTGGCCTTAAAGTTGCCCAGAAGTGTTCTGATCAGCTATCCCCGGCCGAGACTGGGTACGCACTACCAACTACTTATTGTGTGGCCGGTGGGGGCCCTCACGTTACCACACCCACACACCCAGATGACTATAGGGATTCAGCCACCCAATCCCCTTGAATAGATGGTTGGGGCCACAGTCCAGCAGAGGCAGGAAGTACTTTGCCTTGGAGCCACCAATGTGGATCCACCTTATCCATCTTGTAGATATTTTGGACAAGTAGATATAAGGCAGCCAAAAACCCTTTCATTACACTCTCCCATCGGGAGTGTGTCCGTAACAATATGTAGCTGTACTAGGGAAGGGAATATACTTCGTCTCAAACCAAAGCTCAAAGAGCTCACAGAACAGGACTGGATTAATCCAACAGTAATGACTAAATCTCAAGAACGCCCTACGTCGTTAGTCTGATACCTTATGTAAGTAAGTAAATTTTCAAAGTGGAAACTCATCTGCCGTGTCAGGGTTCAGCAATCACTTGTATGGGGACAAACACCTCTTAAGAGGCCCCCCCCAGCCCATCATGGCTGTGTCCTTCGAGCATAGACACGCACATTACATGCGAAGCGAGCAATTTAGGGATTGATGACACCGTACCTTCCGTAAGCCAGACAGCTGAGAAAATTCCTCCCGCCGTGCTTAGATTCCCTCGATGGGAGGATTGGGCTCTTCCTTCCGTAAGTGCTGGGCTCTCCCAAAGGGATGTTAGCTCCTCGTAGGAGTTCAGGTGTTCAGATTCAGAAATCAATCATATAATCTTTCATTCTGATTTCCCCAGTGGGGATCTCGGGGAGTTTGCCTGGTCAGCTTTTCCGTAGGATACTAGCTACAAATCGCTTAGTGTGTAGCAAATAGGGGGATACATCTTCCCCTATTCACTCCTACACTGAGTATCCATAACCACTTTAGCTACAATTTGGGTTAAAACCTCTGGGCGTTGCTAGGGTGCCACTACAAGGTAGCACTCTGCCAGGGTTACCGTACCGCATCCACCAGGAAGTAAAATAATGAAAACCTCTTGTTCCGTCTATGTCCCGGCAGTCACCACGAAGGAACGAGAACATCTCAAAACTAAGATAATCCAACCATAAACTTGGAGCTACCCCCCACTAACAATTGACCTATTGAACTGTATAAATGAACTGCTAATTCCAGTAAAATGAATCACTTCTAACTATTATGTACCAGCACAGGGAACAGTTACGGTCATCTTTATTTTGGTGCATTGCTTACGTAGGTATTTTTTCCCCGCAGGTATGAAGAAACTGGTCAATATACCGGTAGGCGCGACCAACATCAGGGTTGAAGAGTCCGAACCCACCAAGTCCTACTTGATCTTACGGGACACGGAAAAGAAGGTCGCTCTTCTCAAAGGGTGAGAACGAAGATACAGATTGGAAACTTGGGAGGGCCACCCCAACTTAAACGGACATTTAAATATTTCTTGAAATAAGCTATTATTTTAATTAAATAAATAAAATAGACTATAAAAAATGTTCGAAAAGTTATTCTACCCATGAATATAGTTTGCTTGTGAAAGGGAGACCTGGGCTGTTTTCTCAGATAGGTATACTGAGGTTGTGTGTTCATAAATTGTTTTCCATTCTAACTGCCCAAGATTAGTTAAGGTTTCCTCTAAATTATAATTTATACATAAGTGTACTTAATATAAACGTATATTACCCGAACAGAAGTTAGATATGGACCCCAGATATGTTTTAATTAAATTGAAGGACTGATTGGAATAAGTGCGTCATCATTAAAGTGGTTTGGGGTTGAGAAAATCACAATTATAAATAGCATGGGGAAAACTACACTTAGTGCACCCCACTAAGATTTTAACCGAGATTTTCCCGTCACTGTAAGCCCATTCCATTCCGAGACTAATTAATTCTAGTCGCCATTTACAACCATTACCTTTAAGAGTAAGACGATTTTTTTAAAGTCCGATACCCTAACTCAGTCGATAAAAGGTTCATATCAATTGTTGAGGATCTCAATCTCTATTCCAGTAATGACTGAAAAACATGACTGATGAAATTAAGTATTTTTTTTCCCTCACAATTATGAATTAACGTTTGAGAGCACTGGGCGTTGTGACTGTCCTAAAATTAAGATACATAGTATGCTAGTAGTGTTCTTATACTATCAGCCGATTCATAAAGTGCAAGTTAAAATTTCATCGTTTTAAAAAATATTAATAATCCAAAGTATTTTTCTCGGATAATCCCTTCTCTTCTTATCCCAAAGACCATACATAAGTTTTCGCTCTGTATTTCAGCACCGAGCTCGGAATGTTCGATATTTCTGGAATGAAGGTCTGGATTGGAATGATTAAATATCAGCAAGAGGCCTTCAACATCCCAGGACCTACTAAAACACCTCTCGCCTTCTTCGTAAGTTGACATCAAGATAACATACACCAATGGCCATATACAATAAAGGTGTCAGTCACGTCTTGTTTGGTTTGACAGCTGATGGGGAGGTCGTGGCTTCACTCCCACTTTGTGTACTGAGGTGCCCACTTAGTAATGGTTTACTACAATACATTCGCACAATTACGACTCATTTTAACTTCTCCCCTCTTAGTGTAAGTATAAGGAAGGCTTGGACTGGCCGTAAGATGAATTGCAAAGACAATGGATTAAAATCAAAGAAAACACACAAGACTTCAGAAGATCGTGAGATTAGGTTTAGTAGGAGCTAACGTGTTTAGTAAGAGCTCACGTGTTTTTGAAACAATTAAATCACAAGATACCGGTAAGATTGGGCTAACTGAAATCGGAGTTTGGTGTTTAGAAATGTTTCATGTCGCCTTTTGATGCCCCGTCCTTTTTCATGAGAATAATAGTATTATAAACCTCATAGATATGTCTCCTAGAATTATAAATTAGCTAACCTCGCCAGTGGCCACGTGGCTTAAGACGTTATACTAGGATTAAACTTGATATAAAGGATTTTTATCTTCTAAAGGGTTTAAAAATCTACCTCCACGCAACTCATGTTCCCTCTAAATTCTAACTCATCTACTCCATTATTATAAATATGTGTGGAACCCAGGCTATTCACATATTTTCATCAATGGTGTAGGGAAGTGTAAAATATCATTAAATAGAAATATAATATTTGATTGGAGAAAGAAGGAAAGAGAGAAAGGGAGTGTGGTAAATAGTGGAGGAAAAACGCCCCAGTATGTCAAATTGGTATTTGATCCCCATCCTCCCCGCGACCTTCAAACCTTACCAGACATGATTGATATTTTAGTCCACGTGTTTATCGTTGTAGATTTCTTGAAAATAAAATCCAAAGTATTAGAAAAATTCAGAATTCTTGATATGATGACTTATTTTTACGGGTTAAAATTACTAGAATCAGTTTCGTATTTACACTTCTTGCAAATAAATTATATTATTCAATTTGTCAAATAAAGTCAAGTATTGCTATTAGGTACAGTACATTAACAGGGTTAAATAATCTCAGTAGGGGGTGAGAAGCTTAAGTTATTAGCCTCACAATACACTTGATAGCTTTTGATAAAAAGTTTGGAATTTGAATACCTGGTGGGGTAAATAAGGTTAATTGTCAATGTGGTTTATTCATAATCTGTATACTTTATTGAAGATGCATTTACTCTTAGATATCCACCTATTCTCAAATTCTAAGGTAAGGTCTACACTACACTTTGCGTTGAACGTTTGGCGAAACAAATAAAATGAACATTTTTTTGAGTTATGATTAATCCTAAATTTATGTCTAAGAGTAGAATAATCAACAGTTATAATTTAACTATATATGCAGAAGTTGGTAGAGTCGCATATTTGAATGCCCTACGAGCGTTAATTATCTTAATTTAGCACTCTTATAATATATATTTTTTGCTCTTAGGTTCAACCAATTGAGAATGTGACCATGAGGTATTCTATGGGAGAAAAGACCACGGAACAGCGTAAACCGATCTTTATATGGGACTTTTTGGACTGGTCCAAGTGTTCAGCTCTTTGTGGTCCAGGAACTCAGGTAAAAACTTTAAACTAATCCCCAATAGAGATGGTGGGTCCTTTGATTCAAGAACTAAGGGGATTAGTTCCAAACCGAGACCAAAATGGGAAGAATAGATTCAATTATTCAGTAACTCAAGTACATACTTCCAAACTGGAATTAAGAGTACGAGAAAGTGTTTCTATGTTCCAGGTACTCAGGTGATACATTTTCTATTTTTTCTAAACAACCTCTTTATAACTGGTTAATGAGTGTTGTGGATTTTTGCAGCTATCCCAGCCAAAGTGCGTTGAGAAGATAGCCGGCGTTGTGGACGAAAGCCACTGTCAGAATATGGAGAAACCATCAGCCAAGACTCAACGGTGTGAGATAGCGGAGTGCGTGCCTAGGTGAGATTTAGCTTGGATAAGGTTAAAACAACTTAGAATGTATTTTATTCCCATATTTCTAACAAAATACATGGAATTATAGTATAATTTTTTGTTCTTTAATGTGTGAGTTTCGACTATAATATTTGACTAAGGAGAGTCAAGCCATCTATATAAAAAGAGGACTAGCTAATAAGCATCTAATTGTGAAATCAAACTAAAGGTGGATTTAATAAATAAATAAATAACAACCACATATCCGGAGCAAAATTTTATAATAAGTTTAATGTATTTATTCCCATTTTACATTAAGTTTCTGTAACTTAATTTATAAACACATTTTAACTATAATATCAAGTTTATTTTTATCATGCATATTATTTATGCCCCGCAGATGGATGTTAGGTGATTGGCAGAATTGCGAGAAAAGCTTGGATAGCAACAGTTGCAAGAAGAGTCGCCTGGTGAAGTGCATAAAACCTACAGGGGAGGGACAGGGTGCCTCGCTTATCATCCCAGAGGGAAGCTGTGGGGTACCTAAACCGGACACTGAACGGCCATGCGTCTGTGAAAAAACGGGTAAGAAAAAGAGGTGTGATAGCAAAAAAAACAGGTCGATGCTCTCTAACGAAGACCAGGAACTAGACGAGGATGGAAACACAGACTGTACAGAATTAGAGTCTAATGATGGAGCGAGCCGACACACTCTGGCAGGGATGTCAGGGACGATGCAAGGCACTTCGTCAAATAGTGGCGATGACAGTGATCGGTATGCAAATGAAGACAATCCATATTCTGGTTTTGATTGGCCTGGACAAAGTAAGGAAAGTGATAAAGAAAACCCTTCAAATGAAATAACTGTTGAGGATAGTGACTCTAGAGAAAAGGAAGACGCAGTCTATGATAATCCTTTACACTTTTACAACATTAAAAATGACGGAAAAAGGGACGAGAATGATGATATTAAGAATTCACGTGATATGGAAGACACATCAAATGTAGATAGGCAAAATGTTTTAAATAAAGAGGATTTCAGCTATGAAAATAGTGATAAAACGTTTGTTCAGCCACAGTTGAAATCTACCGCCGGTAAAATAAACTATAACTTTTGGAATAAATTTTTCAATGATGCAGATGAAACAGATCAAAATGTGCCCAGTTCATCAACACATATTCAAGAGGGAACAAACATTCAAGAGGGAACTGACAAGGGTGAATATCAAGACAAACATTCTCCAAAACTTGAGAGTAACAAGAACAAGAATGACCGTAAAAAAAGCTATACTTTGGCAAAAGTTAGGAGCGAAATAATAAGTGAGAAAGACGATGACGATACGGGTGATGAGGAAGGAAGTTTTATTAATGGTACGCCAGAGAGTCAAGACTATGAAACCAGCTTATTACTGAACGAATATCCTTATAAAGGTACTTACAAGAGAGAGTCACAATATAACTCAGAGGATTATACACAAAGAGATTCACCAAAAGAAGTCAAGGAAGCCCAGGAAAATAATAAACTTAATTCTGTTTCATTTAGTGACAAACATACCTCTCCAGAAAGTGAATATAACTGGAAGCCCAGTAGTGACGAATACGATTATGAAAACACAAACGAGTATCTGAATGATGAGACGGGGGGCGATGTCGAGGGAAATAAAGCCATGTGGGGAAAATCTTCTAAAATTAGTGACAAAGCATTCAATAAATACTATATGGAGAGTAAACCATCAGACAATCTTGACGATTCTAGAATTGGTGTGAAGTACACATCGTCAGACCTAAGTGACGAAGAAAATATGAGAGAATATGCACGAGGATCATCTGACACCCCCTTGAGGGATAATGAGGGCCTCACATCATTATACAGGGGATCAAATCGAAACACCGCGAATTTTGAAAGAGCTAAAAGTAAATCCAAGTCAATGAAGACAAGCATGAATAAGACAAAGTCTAGAATAAAACATGAAAAACCCTCTCAGGATGTGTTTCCGGAAGGTTGTTTGACCCCAGAGATTATTCGACATATACCCTTTTGTGTGGACCCGAATTCTGGTAATATTTTGGTAAATGAGACGGGTGAGTTAGTTGGACATGTCCCCGTTCAGGGTACACAAGCTGAGGAAATGAGAAAACTTCACTCAAGGGATAACCTCATCATTGAGAGGGGGAAGACTATCAAAGATCTCGAACCCTTGGATGAGCTTAAGCTCACTGTAAACGTGGACAAGACAGAATCGAAGCAGTTAGAACATCTTCCTGAGGGTATTCAGCCTCCAGGTGAGAATGACAAAAAGCTGGATTTGGAAGGGAAGGACGTGTTGCAATACATGCAGAAAATGCAAGAAAATTCAAATAAGAGTCTGGGCCTAAACTAAGAGCTAACAGTAAAAATATGCTACATAATCCAAATAATAATTGACTTTTTTTTTCAAATGGGGCTTACTATTCCACGCACAATGAAGTCATTTTATTCCTGATTTTATCTTTTTGGTTAAATATGGTATGGAGTGCTCTCATTGCCAAGTCTTGATATGCTTTAAGGAAGATTTCTCAGTTTGTTTAAATAAGCAACTCATGAAAATCGCATTAAAATATCTGTGAAAAATGGTTGATCAAAAATAAAATATTTATGGGGAATTGTTTTCCTAGAACAATTTATCAAAATCCAAAAAGGTCCTAAACATAAATAATGGTTTTTAAATGACATATATTAATTCTTTTTCTATTATTTTTTTATGATATCCTGTATATTTTTTGAACATAGTTTATTTAACATTCCTAATTTTACTTTGCATGCTTCGGCTATTCTCTAGTTTAAGAGACTCTTATAAAATAAAGTAATAATAAAATAACTATACATGTTTTGTTAATAAATCAACAATATTAAGTGGGCAATTAATTATACCTTATGCATAAGAGTATCGAAAGACTAGTTAGGGGGCGGCCAGACTGAGCACGCGAGCGAGCGAATAAAATATAAAATAGAACACATTGGTTGTAATTGGAGGTGGCCACACTAAAGCGAGAGACTGAGCCCACGCGCATGAAAGATAGAACTGTTTCTATTTTTCAAGCGCGCGCGCTCGACCCGGTACAGTCTAGTTTACAGGTTCTGGCAATATTATTGTATGTTGGTTCATTGAGTGCTAGGAAACTTCTAATTTTGACATGATATTTGACTTTTTTCTATCAGTGATAGGTTTAACACACTTGCTATTAATGGCCTAATTTAATTGGTAATACCATAAATAATATAATGTATATATATATATATATATATATGTAAGCCCGATATGTTAAAATACTTCAATATTAAAATCAAAGTAGGCCTTTACAAATAATAATCACCATTAGTTTGGAGAGTATAAAAAACCACAACAATAAATAAGTTTTAAGAATTACCTTCAGTTCACTGAGCCTTCGAACCTTTGCCTCCCAGTCAAAAGCTATGGAGTGCAACGCACCATTCCGCCACTGGTGCAGCTAATCTGATTTTAAAGCCCTTCAGTACATTAAAAATATTTGCAATGTTACCGAATCGTCTCGTCGCTGGCTACTTGACCCCCGCCCCCCCTCCACACACAAAATTACGTCACGGAAGGAAGTGGATGCTACGTGGGTTTGCTTGCGTCATCATAGGTTAAAAGGTGGAGCGATAGTGTACTCGGGATCACACAACTGGTCCACTAAGCATTCACTACGTTCTCGCATACCGTCCTAGGTGTTTCTAAGTATTCAGAGGGTGCGTGTTTATAGATTAGTGAACATGGTGAAGGTGAATAAAGAGGGCCTTATTATCGAGGTTCAGTCAAGACCAGCTTTGTGGAAGGAAGACCATGCGAATTTTGGAAGACGGGATCTTACAGACAAACTTTGGGAAGAAGTGGCCATTTCTTGTGATATAATGAATGTTATGTACCTAATAAGTAGTAAGGAACTAAAAGAACGTGTCTCCAAGAAAATAATTGTATTACAAAGTTTTTTATTTACTCATTCAAAGACATAATCATACTGCAGATCCGAATCAACCGTATATGTGAATACTGTCCCTCTGCTAATTACGCGATCGCTCGCTCGCCAGTTTGGCCACCTAGTCGCTTGCACACTCGTTCACTCGCTTGCGCACTCGTTCGCTCGCTTGTCAGTCTGGCCGAACCCTTAGAAAAAATTGAAGGATTGATCGCTTAGTAGTGCTATTTTAGAAATAATTGTGATAATAATATTGATTTTGATAAAACGGACAAGAACGGATTCACAGTCTCAATTTATCATCACTGTCTGCAATAATTGGTGATTATATTCTATGTTTTCCCTCCTCACTCAGAGTAAATATTGGTGCAATGATATTGGGCCTTGTTTTGACAAGACTTTAAATTTCAAATTATATTAGTAATGTTTCTGTGATTTAGATAGTATGACTGACATTAAATAAATTGAATAAATAAGATTAAGTTAACTAATAGATCAAAGCAAGCCACATATTCTATTCAAGAATCCAAACATTTATTACAATACTTATTTTATTTTTACATAATCTATAAAGAACTTCTTATTGATGATGGAGAAATTAAAAACAATATTAAGCTAATAATTCTCTAAATTGTTGACACAACCCCTTTACGTTTTTAATATATTTTTTTGTTCTTAACGTAGTATAGTATGAAAATTTCCTTTTTTGTCCTCCTTAAAATATTATCGATAACGAATTTACGGGTTTTAATTATATCCCAAAACACAACAATTGGTAGGCACGTAACTAAAGAGGAAGGCTGTATGTGTGTTCTCCATAAATTTCAATCAATTAAATTTAAACACATATTTCTGTTTGTTTTACAAAAATAGATGTTACAAAACACTATACAAACTCTACAGTCTATGTTGTTTGTAAATAAGTAAATTTTCCTAGTAGAAACAAATATGACTAATTGTTAGTCATAATAAATTTTCTTAATATATAGAGGCCTGCTATCTCAAATAAAATTGTTAGAACCACTTTAAAAATATAATGAATATTTGAAAATAAATTGTTTGTAAAATATACTTAATTTGAAGTCCAAAATATAAACAAAGACTCCTTGAGGCATCACTTTATAACATAATATATCAAGTTTGAACAATATCCATCAAACAATTTCAACTGTAGCTCCAAGGACAGACAGTCAGACAGAAATGGAGACAAGCAGAATTGCCAGACTCACTTTTTTGGATTCGAGGGCACATTAAACAAGACGCCACATAATCTCGATAGTGTGGTGAAAACATACATTTATATATATATATATATTTTTTTTTTCTAGTATACTTTCAGTGTCTTATATATATGTCTACTTAATAAGAGTTAACGTCAAGAGGTATAAAAATTGGGCTTTTTTTGGGCACCACTCCTAAAATCTAGGAGAAAAAACAACAACAAAACATTTACCTCAGCTAATTCAGACAGTGGCACGACGACTCTCAATACTCGAGACCACTGGGGAGTACTTAAAATAAAAAATGAGCAATTTAAATAAAAATGGATTGTTGAAATAAAATGTAGTAATTTAGACTAGAGCAAAAATAAATGTATAAAAAAACAATTATTGGAACTTTTGTGGGTTTATTATTATCTCCTTTTTTTACCACAACCTAATCCTACCTATGGAATTCCGGGTAGTTTAAATTCTAATTTGACAAAATAAAATAGTATTGTTGAAAAAAAAAGAGAAAAAATCGATAAAATTAATATTTAGACATAAAATAAAATGTTATTAATTCTCTGAATCAGATAGTTTTTCTGAAAGTTCTTACATGAATTCTGATTTTTGATAAAAAAATATATATGAATTTAAAGCTGGAGTGTTGGCTTTACCTCACCAATGAATTAGTCCACGCTGAAACAACACCAACTTCAGAAATTTGTTTCACTTTATTAAGTTAACTCGTCCACAATTCTTAAAAAAATAAACAGTATAGCTCTTGGACATACACTAAACTTTCTATTTGCTACTTGCACTTTACTTTAGAACCATTAATTCACTTTAAAAATTAAATTAAATTAAGAGATCCACCGATTTTGCTCCATGTTAGAGCAACATCCAGGGAGAAGACCCTAGTCTTCTCTATAAAGTCTTCCAAAAATAAATTTAAAAACGTTCAATTTTTCTTCTTCTTACTTGTCCAAAGAGAAAACTAATATATTAAAACCAAGGATAAAATGTTGGCTATGGACTAAGAGATAAAAATTAAATACAATGCAGGTTTAATATAAATATTGAAATATATGACAATGAATTTGAACAGTGTTTTCATAAAAGAGTTAAAATGTTTATTTTAATTTGTCAAAATTGAAAAACGAGCTTGTTTGGAGTTATTTACATCTTTCCTCTTTTGCTTCTTTTACAATCACGAGACCCGCCACTCATTTTTTTGATCTGCGCATCGTTGAAATAAATCATGGCCGAGATTGAAAATAAATAAAAGAAGAGTCAACAAACTTTTTAGAAGGATAATTAATATGTTTAATAAAAGGTAAGTGTTCTTCCCTAAGTCAAAATTAATTAATTAAATTATTTAAAACAATGTTTTACGTTGTTCCTTCCATTCTTTTATTTTATTTACTGGATGTAAATAGTATTATTTGTCAGGCTGGTGATACAGCGTGTTACGTGGCGGCCGAACTTTGAATTGCATAATTTCAAACGAAAATTAATTGGAAACTATTCACAAAAATTAGAAAAAACATAGGGAAATACATGGTAGGGTGGCAAATAACGTTACAATAGTGACATTTTCATGATCACAATACTTTATCTATGAGAAAGTAAAAATGTTATTACTGAGTCGTAGACTACCATACTACTTATATATTATTATAATTTACCAGATATTTGTGCAGGTTCAATTGTAATGAAATATAAATTAGTTTTTTTTTGTAAAAGTAAAGTCTCACTTGATTTTGTTAAAAGATATTATAAATATTAGAAGAAATTAGGGTAGCAGTTTTTTTGAGCATTAAAATATCCTTAAATCTTATATGGCCGGTTAATTACAAAACAACTTATATTTTAAAGTCCGATGTATTTGTATATGAAGTAGATATTATATTAGGGTTACACTTGTCAATTTTTGGTGTGTATGTGTATGCATGCAGGAAAAAAGTACCGAACCACAACAAAAATTCTCTGAATCCTCAAATGACATGACCCGAAATAGTAGAGTCTTTATCGAACAAGATGTCAAAAACTGTGTATTTTAAAACTTTGTTTTATTTGTCAAGTGAGCAGTAGTTGAACAGATTAAATATACTACGTGGCTCAACCATCTTTGGCTTAAGTGGAGAAAATAATTGTGACCACCGATGTTCGATGTTCGCATGAAGAAACAGGATTATCATCATTAAAGAATCATATAAGAGGTTTGGCTGCCAACGAATCGCTATATAATGGCGATTCCTACCACAAGAAGTATTACAAGGATCTAACATATAAAGGACTAGGAACAGGCAGCGTCAGTAACATGAAACAGAAGGAAAGAATAATACCATCAAGTTTAATGCGGCACAGTCTACATGTTAACCACGCCATAGAGATCAAACACGTGAGACATTTGACAATGAAATCAGATGGCTTCAGATGGGTCCCTCCTTCTAGCTTATGATAAGGCTTCGATACTTCTTTATCTTGAGAAGTTGAACAGTGACGTGCAGGAATTTGAAAAAGACGGGAACAAGACAAGTAGAAGTGACCCATCTAACCACCAAGAAATGAGCGTTTCATTGGAAGCTGTGGAGACAGAAAATGAATTGTCATCATAACAAGTAATTCTCATTGTTGAAAAGGCTATGGTAAATTCTGTAACCAAGAAGAACAAGTGATAAGTCTAAATTTTGCAAGTTCTTCTCTGGATATAATTTGTAACATGGCAGTGAAGTACGATGAGATTAGATTAGTGTTCGACAGATACATATAATCATTCTTCAATGAAAATATGAGGACAAAGAGAACAAAGGGAAAGTCAACTTATCACTATGTGAATGATACCACTTTAATCCAGAAAGTTTCACTTAATTATTTCCTCTCTGATATGAGGACTAAATTGGAACTCACAAAGTACTTAGCTGACATAGTCGTACGTCACAACCAGAGCTCAAACAAAAGATTAAAAAAAAATATAAATTAAGGTGACCCGGGAACATAATAGGCAGTTAAGCTATTCTGGACTAGTTTCTAGCTCACAGTCAAGAAGAGGCTGACACATTAATAATGTTGCATGCTCTGTTCCCAGTGCAGTAGAACTTGTGGTCAGTTCTCCAGACACGGATGTCTTGTTGTTGCTTGTTCACACATATCCACGCTTACCAGTTTGTACAATCTTCCCCACAGAGAAGGGAAGACACAAGAGGTACATTTCTGTTTATCAAATATATAACAGATTAGAACAAAAGCGTACTTCTAAACTGTAAAGGTTCCATGCTTTGACGGGGTGTGATGCTTATGGTAGATTTGCTGGCAAAACCAAATGTCGTTATTTCAAGACATTAATGAGTTGGGATGATATATTGGATTCATTAGTAATGCTTGGGAACTACATTGATCTGCACTCTGATGTATGCTCACAGTTGGAACATTTTGTCTGCATTTGGTATCGATCACATGTTCATACAAAAGTAAATGAGCTCCGTTGGTTCCTGTACTCAAATCGTGCAGTCGAAGGTGAAGAACTTCCACCAACTTATGGTTCATTGGATCTGCACATTCGTCGGTATTATTACGTATCCATGATTTGTAAGAAAGCTAATGAAAACTATCCATTCCTCCTAGCACAATATTATGCATTTGTTTGGACGTTTGACATAGGTTCAAATCACTTCTATCGTGTTCGATATTTGAATTCACCAGCTCCTGAGACTATTCTGTAATAGATAAAGTGCGTATGAAAAGGGGATTCGAAGGAAGGTGTAGCTGCAGCAAGAATAATATTCCTTGTCCAGACATTAGTGGATACTGGGTTTTCAGTTGCAACAATAAAACTAACCAATAAGGGATAACTGAGTTTTGTGATTTTGTCATTAGATTGTTTGAATCTGCTTATTAAAAATACGTTAACTCTTTAATAACTATTTCATATTTCACCACGTGTAGCTAGTTAGATTTGTTGATTGATACAAATAATACATTTCTACACAGATAATTTGTATTTAAAAGGTAGTATATGATATTAATCGCTTTCATAATAAAACCTTTAATAATATATTCATGCTGAATTTGATGATTTCATTAGTTTTATTGGACCAGAAAATATATATTTAGACACATTGTTTATATTTTATCACAAATAATTACAAAACTAATGAAATACTGCTTAACGCCAGCCATTTTGAAAGACATCTGGAATTTTATACCATTACAATGTTTAAAAAAATGACACCCAATTTTTTATGAGGCTTAAAATATCTCATTTAGAAATCTAGTGAGTTTTAGCTTAAAAAACACACAAAAAAACCCCACGAGACTACAAATTAGCTTACACTACATGGTCATTTTAAATATATAATAGTCCCAAGATATCATGCATCGTCTTTTACCGCTTGATTTCGTGGCATGTAATATTATAGATTATATGATACTTATAATCTAAAATTAAAAGTATATTTACTATACCAATGTTTCACAAATCCAGAAACGCGACTCAAATAAAGTTTGCAAAGATGTTCCCTGAGTGTCGCGGGAGAGTCTCAAGAAAAAAGAGTTTTGCAAAATTTAAGAAATATTGCAATTACAGAATAATAATTAGGCTTATCTGTATAAGGAAAA
Organism: Timema shepardi; assembly: GCA_902151425.1. Taxonomy (NCBI): domain Eukaryota; kingdom Metazoa; phylum Arthropoda; class Insecta; order Phasmatodea; family Timematidae; genus Timema; species Timema shepardi. The sequence continues at coordinate 8,353 of CABFVX010001823.1, read as the reverse complement.
CCTCTTTTCGGTTTTGGTTTCCTCTTCTAGGAAGTTGAGTTACGCGATTTACACTCCTCCCTGATGAGTTCCGATATAATGAAATCTAGGTCGAGAGATTGTCCATGGACGATCGATTTTCTTTAAGAGGCAACCATTACCTCTTTGTCCAATAGCAGCAATGTAAAGTGTGAACTGTGTTCTTCTTTTCATTGTAAAAGCCATATTGTGTTTGTCCCTTTTATATATTTATATCCACCTTTCCTTTACCTTCTTCCAAATATAAGAGATGATGATTGTGAAAATAAGTTATTATGAATGATTACTAAAATACTGGTTATAGAAAAATGGTGCGAAAAAAGCATTCAAATACTTACTTTTATACTTAATTACTATGAGGCATTAGGAACTCTAAAGTTCATTACAACACTCACAAATGTACACCCTATTTGGAGTTAGTTCTATCCAGTCTATCTAATTAAATCCTGTCTCTCTCAGGTCTATTTAAATATTATCCTCCCTTCTGTGCCTGGGTCTTCCCAGTGGTCTTTTCCCAATGGTTTTGCCATTCAACACCTTAAACGCGGTTCTAGATACTCACCTTCACGCCCAACGTAGCCTGCAAGATTTTACTACCCCAACAATGTCTGGTGATGAGTACAGGGTATGCAGCTCATGGTTAGTGACAATTATAGATCCTTGAAATAAGTTTACTGAACGGACAACAAGCTATTTCCTCTACCTTCATCTACACTGTGGGTTGATTACACATTACAGGCCAGTCATTATGTCTTCATTCCTTTCTCTGGCATATCGTACCGCATGTGGTTTCCCTTCATAACACAGAAAGAGATAATAAATAAAAGTACAAGACTTAAATATCTCTTTTATTAGTGCGAGAACATTGCAAAGCCATTTTCCAGGAATTTGGAGACAAAGAAGGACCACTTCCTTACTATTCAGTACTGGGGTTTGACACATCTGAGGATTCAGGGCCTTACTAAGAAATTTGGATATTAATATCTGAAATAAAGTGAATTCTAGGAATATATTAACTGTTTTATATTTTCTTTAGTTGTTGTCCCAATTCAGGGAATGTATAGCAATTTAAGTATTTTATTGTGGCAAACATCAAACATGAGCATTTTGCATAGGCCCAGAAAACATATTACATATATGTTAGTGATTGAGGGAGGATTGTCTGTGATGTCTGTGTTTAGTATATAATTAATTAACTTAAGAAGGAGTGTCAAAGAGTCATATGGTCAAGTAGGTATTTCAATTTTGTATTATCAAAAATATTATAATTAATTAAATTAAAGTTATTTATAATTTAATAAACACTATTTATATATACATATATATATAATATACAATTAAAACTATAACACATTATTCTAGTGAATATACATAATGTGATAGCTATAAAAAGTTACTATATCAACTTTCAAGTATTCATACGTCATGTTATGTAATCTTCTACAGTCAATTTTGATAGACCTTTTAAATATTACTAGTATTTAATTAATATTACAGTATATTGTTATTAATGTTTATCACGTTACATTTGCTTGTATTTTGTACAAGTGTTTAAAGTATAAATTCTTAAAAATAATCGAGGTATATACATCGTACTGGACTTTTAGGTCGGCAGGAATGGAAAATATTATTATTTATGTCACAATCAAAAAGGCTTGGACAACACTGTTTTATAACATACCCATATTGTGGTGGTAGGATGTAGCGCTTTGTATAACCCAACCCCCTCAAAATATTAAATCCTCTATACTTGGTTGATCATTAAATAAAAAAAAAGAAGATTGTTATCCAAATTAATTATAATCACTAAATACGAGAAATACAACTTTGATGTTTTCAATTTATTGAAGAGTTTCTAGTAGTTTAGTTATTCCCTTCTCTGTGTAGATGTTACTGATACCAAATGGGTTAGCAATGAATGAACATCATGACAAGTACAGTGTCTCATGAAACCCGAAATCAGTTTCAGTGAGAAGTTACACATTTTAATTCTTTATAACTTTTTGGCTGTGGTGGTGGCTGAATGTAAAATGCACTCAAATGGCGTGCAAAATGTAGTATCTATTTTTGCAGATGGCGTTGGTCTTGATTTTAGAGGCTGTTCCCGAGTAAACTCATCAGTATTTGCAATTATGTCGTACACAATGCAGTCTTAATCGTGAAGAATTAGTCTTACCAATTCCGTTACTTCCACACAAAGGGCAAACCGACCCGAATACAATTTTTTGTGATGGTCCTGTCCAGTAGACAATTCTAAGGCTCATAGTAAAGTTCGAAGAAACAGGTTCATTATTAAGTGAGAAATGGGAGCACAGGCCACCGTCAAAATTGCAGAAGATGTGTGTGAGCAATTGCTTTGTTCTCCCTGAAAATCATTAATCCGATTGTCACAGGAGACTGGCTTCTCTTTGCTGATGTGCCAAAGAACAGCTAATCAGGAAAAAAAAATCAGTCCATATAGCTGTACACAAGTTGATGGATTCCAAACCTATAATGTGTGTACATTATTGCAATTGGTTCCTTAACTTCATGGAAAGAAACTTTCTAATATTGACTATGACTTATTTTGCCGATGTATCTTGGTTTCATCTACCAGGATATGAGAATTTCCAAAACACTAGAATTTGGGCTTCGAAAAATCCTCATGTGATACATGAGACAGCACTACATTCACAATAGTTGGTCATAGGGTGGGTACTTTCTATTGATAAATTTACTGGACCAATTTTCTTTGAATGTACTGTGAAAACTTACGCGTACAGGAACATTTTCATAGCCTTGGTGGAGCAACTAGGCGGCATCGAGCTTAGGCAGAGGTACTTGCAGTAAGATGGTGCCACATGCCACACCTCCAATTAATCCATGCCACTTATCAACAACTTCTTCGTGGAACAGGCTATCTTCAAAAATCTGTGACCACCCAGGTCTCCAGACTTGGCGTTATCGGATTACTTTCTTATTGGAGTAGATATCCTAAGGGAAGAGTCTATACAAACTGACCACAAACCATTTAGGGTCTCCGGGCATACAGCACAACTAAAATAAACAATATCGACGAAGACATATTGAGATATGTGTAAAAAAACGTGAAATGGGTGCAAATGTGTCTCGAGTTAGAATTTGAAGGAAATACATGTTTTTGGGAGTGATTAAAGTTACTAAAACAATTTTCATGGGTCCAAACCTCAAGTTATATGATTTGCAGCTACCACGTTTCACTGACAATAAAAAATACCATTAGCTATAAAATTGGAGTCAAATGTTATTGACGTTGACAGTAATTTTCATTTTTTTTGCCAAAATTATTTCAGAATTTTACTTTAGCTTAACTGTAGAATAATATAATCATTAGATGCTTTAGTAGTTCACTCATAATTGTGATAGAAAATTCCAGAATTACATGTATTGATAAAACCTTTCAACCATGCCAGGTAGTGAACCCGGTACCCTTATCTCAGAACAGAGACACGCTACTGACTGAGTTACTGGGCTGCAACGTTACCGGGCTATCTACATAAATTAAGCTAATGGGTCAGGGGTGCAGACAGTGGATTAAAGAATAAATGTAGCTGCATATTCTCATAGGGAGTATGGTAAAGCATTTAGTAAAACACACTCTTAATGTACTTGACTTGGATATGAGCAATGGTTTCTTTACAACCGGCCAACTATGCTATTGTGAAAGTGACAGATTATATTATCCAATCATTGATACAGGTTTTTACATTTGGACTATCAACAAATATTTCTATTAGTGAATGAATACAAACGTTTTTGTACTCAGCTGATATAATGATAAGTTCAGCCCCTTAAAGGAACATAGTAAATTTGTATTGATCAACGTTCTTCCAGGATATTAATATGAGATTAGCTATCAGTCTGGTTTTAGTGCGGCCCTAACGTGGAACTACGAATATTTAATTACTTTTTTGTCTCACACCAGATATATATATTCTTAATATTAAACGGGACTTGAATCCATTATTCTCAGAGCTGGTTTAACAGCAGCTGAATCCTCTTCAAGCAACAAACACACACACAAACTACAAATTCTACAAAGATTCCTCCTTCTTTTATAATTCACACATTTTCTCACAAATACTCTAAATATTATTATTTTGAAAATAAGTGAGCCTCTCCTATAGACCCACTGGCTTATTTATCATAGTTAACAGGTATTTATAATTTCAAAGATTCGAGTTTTAGTTTGTAAACACAAATTTTCTCACGAATGACCATACCTGACAGCTAAGAAAATCTTATAGTTCTACTATCACGTGTTTACACATAGATTCAAACTATCTGCATCCGTCACTTTTGATAGATATTATCATTACCTATAGAATAAAGCTAATAATAGTGTAAAAGGCTATCAATGCTACCGTAAATGATTTGACAGTATTTTTAAAAGGTTTCTGCAAATGCCCAGTCAAGGTATAGGTTTTGACGCAAACATATTTTTTTTGGGTCAGTATCATAACATTTTTATTACTATAATTATTAGCACCGCGTCTTACTACCCGTTCGGGTTATACGCACTTACGCTAATGTGCAATGGTAGGGTGAATGTGAGATGAAATGAAGGACCTACAGTTTAACGTGGAATCCGAACCACGGTGGAGACCTGGCATCCCTCTCATTCACAAGATGTCTTGTCAGAGGTGACGTATAAAGTACAATTGTAGTAGTTAATAAAGACAAAAGTGACACAAATAGGGGTGAAAATTGACAACTGCTAATTAAAGTGTTTGTTGTATTATAACTGTAGATCTAGTAGCTTTTTTAAAGGCCGTATTAGAATATAAGTATCCAACTATAAGCAATTAAGTACATGGAAGTTAGTAAAATATATAGTTTTAAAAAATCATTTTATTCATACTATTATTTAAAATTAACTAAAATTTGATATGATGATATGGAGGATCCTAGAAAATTCTGTGATAACATTTATCAATTAGGTGAAAAATGACAATCCTGGCACAGGAATTTAAACCAAGTTATTTGGATTTAATCAATGTTCTAGGGTCAATTTTCTTATTAAATTTGTCATTAATTAATTGAATTTGATTTATAAATCAGAACTGATCCTGTGTAAAATTATTATACACATTATTATACACATCCATTTTATTAAAATAGTTTCACGGGTGTCATATGATTAACACAAACCAAGGTGATCCGTGAACAAAATAATCATTGCTTCAAAGATGTAGTTTTTAAATCAAAACAAACCGAACATAAATTAATATAGTTATACGTACTGTTCATAAAAAAAAGAGTAATTTATTCTTATCCAATTAATTATTTTTTCATGTAAACGCTGAATAAATTCATAAATATTATTTCAATCTTAAGAGATAATTAAAATTAGTGACCATTACAATAAATATAGTTTAACCCAAAACATGAGCAAAGTATAAATACATTTAGAACATAGACTACTAATAAAGAAAATAACACACTAAGATGGCAAATTACTCAAAACAGCCCATTAAAAACCTTTAACAAAATCCCCCCAAAAAGATTTTTGTTGCTTTTGCCTGATATTTAAATATAATTTTATTAGTTATTTCAGTTAAATAAAAGATAAAAAATATTTTAAAGCTAGCTAAAATTACGCTTCGTGATCCAGTTATTTGCGTTAGATATCTGTGTTTTGTATTTGGGGCTATAATTCAAAAGTAATGAAAACAGGTTTTCTGAATTGATTATATCTAGGAACAATGTAACTATTTCCTTCATTCTTAAATTTGGTCAAGAAACCATTGTTAGTATATTTTGTCCTATTACTTCAGTTTTCCTATTAAGATATTTTGCGTGGTTATGTACATTTTTGAGATAATTCTCTTTTCTAGCTTAAAATGCAACACTTTGGAACCAATGAAAGCCTTGTGGTTATCACGCTGTCAACAACTCACTCCAAATACTTGTTGAAAGATATCAATAGGGATACCTTACTTCATGGGGATCCAGGAACAAGGTTGAAGAAGTTATGTCATTCAATTTGCATATAGATGGAGACACCGACAGCGAAAGATTGGAGTTGCGGTTGAGTAAAAAAAAAAGAAAAGAAAAAGAAAATGGTGCGAGAATAAGGAAAAGTTGGGGAAATATAAAAAAATAGAATTACTTTTCTGAATAATATAAAGGTTTGTATTAGATAGTTACACATACTTTAGTTTCTGTTTCTTTCGTGGGATTATGCGATTGACAACACGAAAGCTTACTTTTTAATACATAGATTTTACAACAAGAAAGAAGTAATTTATGCGTGAGCACGTATTTTTTTAAATTTCTTCAAATACTTTATATTAAAATAAACCAAGTGGGATTGATAACGTTAGTAAGGTTGCGCACATATGCAGGTACGCTAACTAAACGTCAAGATCTTATAGTCTAGTTTGCTGGCGATGGAAAGGACAAAGCTATCATCAAATCCTAATTTTTACTTTCTCTAGACACCTAAGAGAAACATTATTGTGATCGTCAAAAAATTCGAACTAGAGTTTTTGATGGAAGTCGACGTTTCTTGACCTACTGACACCACGAAAGTGGTTTTCACAATGCCATCTGTCTGTCTGTCTGTACCTTGGGCTAGAGCCGAAACTATTTTACCGATTGGGCTTAAACTTGGTATGTAGGGTTTTCAGAAGGTCCCCCGGAGGGAATTTTGGAATTAGTTCTCTAACCCTAAATTTAGGGATAATTTACTAAAGGGCAAAAAGAGTAAATTCGATTTTCTCGAAATTTGCTCTATCGGTTTAGATAAAATTTTATTAATGGACATTGTTTATTATAACAAATAAGATGTTGACTCTCATTTTCTCATGAACATTATTTTGAGGGTACTTTACATAGGGGACATTTACAATTTTCATCATTTATCCGCAGCTATTTGAGATAAGAAATATTATATCATAATACAGCTGTGAAACTATTAAGGATAACAATCTTTTATCTGAAGTATGTTTTTATAAAACCAATAGTTTCTAAGATATATTCGAATAGATAGATACTTTTTAATTCAAGTCTTTGAAAATGAATTTAATTCTTATGCTCTTTGATGGAGAGAGACCTATCTCCCTTTCCTCAATTTTTCTGTAACGGTGTTTCTAGTTCCTAATGACATAAATTATGTAAGTAATAATGTATATTATTTAATTTATGATATTTGCTGTACTGTTTTTACAACAATATATAGACCTAGTATTTTTTTTCAAAAATCTTAAGAGTTTTTAGTAAATGTTTATATTAAGATGAAAGCTAGTCCGTGTGGTGCACCGTACCATTTATTTTCTTTTGAAATAAGATTTAGAATAGTATTGAAAATAAAATTGATCAAAAACAAAAACAAAATATGCTATCCTTATTTTAAAACTAAATTATATAATTGGTACTTTTGGCGTATTTTATTTAAATGTATTAATATGAGTCCAATATCAATGTTTTGATTTATAAGACTTGATTTAAATATTGATTCATGATTATAAATAATGTATACGGTAGGATCGTTGTGATCTTATGTTTTTATTTATATTTTTATTGATATTATTTTAAACCTTTGTTTGAAAGATAAATTACTGAATACATATTTGAGTCTTATCATATTTTTGTGTATGTTCCCCGTCATACTACCTATTTGGGCTATCCACATATTCACACCAATTTCTTGGGGGTGGGTAATATAGAGAAATAATGCTTGCTTGTTAGCACTTAAGAAAATAAAAACCCATAAGATCACTCAGAAGGGCTTAGAGCACTAATCTTGCCATCGTAATCAATCTAGACTAAATGACGTGATTACTGGTACGTTTATTTTTACTATAACACAAACAGTTATATATAAAAATAATTTTATACCTAATTTCAATATCGATTGTGCTACGCGTTATGTAATTTTTTTCAATTATCTTTACGAACATTTATAACTATAGTGCGTAGAAAGTTGCACGTAACCAATATAGTGGTATAAGCTTAATGGTTCCATAAATTAAGGCAAATAAATAAATTGAAACAAAACGCTTTCATTGAATATTATATCTTTTTAAATAATCAGCATATTAGCATCTCAAATGTCTGCAAAGATGAACATGAAATTATAAGTTATTGCTGGAACAAATTTGAGATAATAGTTTGAGTTATTATTTTTGTCCAAATAAAATTAATTTTTCAAACTAATTAAATATTATTAATTTTATTCCTAGCCACATGAAGTCATCAACAGACTTAGGCATATTCATTTATTTCAAATGGGTTTCCCCTGTTGCCGACACCACCCCACTTGCCAACAATTACATTGACAAGATGGGGAGGTTTTGGCTGATTTGATATGCGA